>SZWC01012714.1:11954-37202 GCA_023375785.1 Penium margaritaceum | reverse complement strand
GTAGATGGGGCTGCGGCAGCTGCGACTCGTGCAGCGCGTGGGTCGTCACTGTTGTGTGCGCAGGTAGGGTAGCGAGCCGCGTCGTGGAACTTAAGGACCATCGGCGGTGCAAACGAGGAGTCGACTTACGATGGCAAAAGTTGTAATTGTCCACGACTGAAAGCCCCGAACCATATATCGAACTCTTTTTAAGCCTTCATAAATAATGAGCAGCATGGAAAAAAAACAAGAGTCCCGAACGCAATCATACCTCCGTGACTTGGCACTCCCTGTGCCGAGATGATGATGCCGACGAAGGCTCCAGCATCAGCAGCCCCCCCATGCGTTTGACGCAGCAGCATGAGGTGACGCAGGCGCACATCCACTGATTTTGAGGGGCCAGCGCAACGGCGGACGCATCCGCGCCTGGAGGGCGATGGATACATGCACACACTCGTGCACCAACAGTCACAAAAACGACAAACCAACAGCGCCACTGCACGCGTAAGGAAGACCGTGTGAAGAGGGTTGGGTTGGAACAAACGTTACAGTGGAACATAAACCAAACACAAAGCAACATCGCTGTATTGGCAATGGGCACAGGATGGATAGATCGCAAGAGGGCATTTTGAGCATTCTTTCGGGACATTTATACGCAGCCGTGCCTCGGAAAAAACATCTAGCCGTGGGCCACATAAGCTGTTTTTCCCATATCGAGGCGTTCATTGCCAGCATTACTAACTCATAGCCAGATTTCCCATCTGATGGGAAAGAAAACAATAATTCCACGAGGAACAACTAACAAAATTAGGCAACATGGGTTTTCTTAAGTGAATGAATGCATTATTTGAAGTCCAAGAACGATTCGCGTATGCCAAACAGGGACGGCAAACCGCGGCACTCAGTACCGCGGTACCAAAATACCACGGTATTTTGGTACCACGGTACTTAATACCACGGTATCCTAGTCTTCTGGCGAGTCACTACCGATACAGGTACCGTGCCGCGTTACCAACGGTAGTCATGAAGTACCGTGGTATTTAGAAAGTACAGCGCTACATAATGTACCGTATATTGTAGAACCACTGATTTTTCTCTGAAATTCAAGTAGCGCGAAGAAAAGAGTACACATGAACGTTTGGACCAGTGAATTTCAAGAAACGTGGGTGGAAACTATATGGACGTAGCTCCTTTTCAATTTCTTAAGTACCGCTTTACAATGCCACGATACGATACTCCGGTACATAAGAGGGGTACCCCTCATGCTCGGTACGAATACCGTACCGAAACCGCAAATAACATACCGATACCGCGGACCCAAGATACCGTGGTACAAAACCGCGGTACACTGCGGTATTCGTAGACAAGCGCCATCCTTGATGCCAAAAGACAGTTTGCTAAGTTCACGAGTGACAAATTATCCCACCAAAATATGACTAGAGAACATTAGATGGCCTAATTTCTCTACCTTGCTAAAATGTCCCACACAAGTGCCCTTTCACTTCACTATTGTCCAAATAAAGCTAAACTTGCTAACAGGCATAAGGCTATTGATGCTCTGACCCAATCCATGAGGAGAAGAGGTGAAAAAACTCGTGACAACTTTTCCACTCAATGGTTTTGAATCAATAAAATGTTTCTTCCCAAACATAATACATAGACTCATTTATGAAAACAAAACCCCCTATTTTAATGATGACCATAAATGGGGTGAACATTTGTATAGATAGTTAGTTTTTCATAAAAAAACATATCAATGGACCACGGGCACATGGCTCTAAAAGAATAAGAAAAAACGTGTCCAGCTAGATTGAAAGGAAACCTAACTTCATACATAAAGGGTGCACCAAATCCTATAGCAAATAGCTGTGTCAAAGAAGAAAAAACCCGAATGGAATATTCCCATCACCAGTACACACAAGTGGGCCTTACCAAATGCATCAATGTAAGTAATGTAACTTCCACTATTCTAATGTTTATCTTAGTTGGATATTTCAATAAGAACCTCCAATGACTACTAGTTTCCTTTGTTTTTAAACTTTTTCATTATCTTGATGTAAAGTGCTTTATCATGTTGAACAAATTCAACACATCTTAGTTATATGTTTACATGTTACCAAGTGTATCCCATCAAACCTTCCATTTGAAGAACACAATTCACTTCTTAACAGAAATATTCCATCATCCTCTTACATCCCTCCTCAAAACGGGCAACAACATGAAGCAATATAATCCAACACCTCCCCGCCAAAATCTTTCAGAAACCCTTCCATTTAAAGTGTAAAAAATGTTACAGTGAGCGATAACTACAGTAAGTAACAACTTCAACATGACACAATAGAATCAGAAATCAGAGGAGTTATCACAAAGTTACAGATTTCTATCTGTAAACACTCAAGTGCGGCTCGGTCGACAATTTTTTACGTACATGCTAGATATAATTCTCACATCCAAGTCCAAGGGGGGAAAGGAGCCTAGATCTTTAGGTGCTACATGGAGAGCAGGGTCGTGCATGGCTTCTAGCCAAGCTTGGTCAGCTGTTGCGTAGAGCAAGCAAGCACTACTGAGTACTTGTCCCAAACCATTGAATATAGGGCTACACCTGACTAGACTATTGGGAGTGCTTGCATCAGCACATGCAAGCATGGTTCTAAAGCAATGACAACTCTACACCAGGTGGTGCATGCACGACTCAACATTGCATCAACTACCACATTCACGACGTAGTAGTTACATCAGCTGTTACATGCATAAAAAAGTAGCTGCATGCGGAGCCAAGAGTGGGAACCACCTTGCGTTAGTGGAACATGTACAACTCAGCAGTTGGGACCACGACCAAGTTGCCAATATTGATGAAGCTTCCTTGAGGAGGAAGCGACAAGCCTTTGACCGCAAAGATTTCTTGAGGAGGAAGCTACGGCCTTATCAAAGGAAGCTTCTTCTTCACATAGTATAGCTTGTCAACTTGCAAGGAGCCCACTATAAAAGGAGACTGGCCTCAACCAATCGTGTAACTCAATTATCTTAGTAGTAACTCAACAAGAAACTCAAACATAAACTCCAACCACCAAAAGTCCATTTCTCCCAGAAAACGGCTCTAGACCAAGACTATGCAGTTGCTCTCATCTCAAGACCCTAGTAAACCTGGTAATAATCTGCCACCCTAAGTAGAAGGATGTCCTTGACTACTTGAAGGCTTGACTACCTCACTCTAGAGGCCATACTACGTGCAAAACTCAATCTACCTAGCTTGAGCTGTCTTGTTTGACTTTGCCCATCTATCGGCCATGAGTTCTGTCTAGGCGTGAGAGATTAGAGTTAGTGTTTAACCTTAGCTTTGCTTTAGAGACATGATTATGTTTGGATAGTCGGGTTGTTGATGTCTCCCTTGGTCAACCCAGTGTGCTTGGCAGTGTTTTAAGAGCTTGGTTAGGGGGATGTAGAAATTGTGTGTCTTGCTAGAGTTCCCCTCTGTCAACCTATTGATCCTTGCAACACTTTGCTAGCTTGGTTCGGAGGGTCAGAAGTCCTAGGATGACCCAATAAGTGTGTCAGTGGCTTCTAGCATGGAGAGGAGGTTGCCTTCACAACCTAGAGGCCATTTCACCCAAAGGTACGGTACCTGTACTTAAACCCTTGCAACGATAGTGTTGACAGCCTAACAAGGTGTTACGCCGTGAGATGGGGCAAGTTGTGTCAGATGATTGAGCTGAGTTGTGTATCACCGTTGTTACCTAGTACCATACTTGTACTTGATATTCTATTTCCATTACAAGTTTGAATTCAATTCTTTTGCTTCCGCACATTGCAGTAGATGGATTTCTTGCTAGGCACAGTGATTGTGGATAATAGCAAGACCCCCTTGCTACATGAGAGCACGCAATGCCTTCGTCACTACAAACTCCGAAAAAATCCCAACAAAAAAAGATGCACGATGTCATTAAGTACGCCCTCTAACTAAATGTCTCTTACCCTATCATCATGTCGACACTCTTACTCATACTTACGCTTACCAAAACAGGCAAAGTTTGAAATCCAATCCTTTTCACCATGTTCAGAATTAATTGAAAACATTTTGAATATCATGTATTCTTCATTGATTTGTTTTCCACTATACCTAGTCATGGAAAACCAACCATTCATAGCTCAAACACGAACGTACATGCAAATTCTTATGCATCCTCAATCCAAAGTTACACATTTCCTCATTAGAAGGCTTGTGCTACCAAATGTGTTGTTAAGTTCCAAAAACAAAATCAATCATGCCCTTCACATGTCACAAGAAGGAACCATAACGTTTCAACACATGCATAGTGTTCATAACATAAAGAAGTAATGACCTGGATAACGTATGATTCCTAGGCATTAGTGTGTAATTAAAGGTATGTTTGTTCTTCCATCGTAGTGAATATCATGAATAGATAACTTTTTCCTTCATGTTACTTACTATGATATGAATAAGTAACATAAAAGATTTACCATTCCACTCATAAGTGCCAAATAAGCTAACAAAGAATTCATGTAGCCATCTGAGCTAAACATAAGAGTTGTGGATCACCAATATCTAGAATACATATTAACATTCAACTTTTCATTTGCTAAGTATTACCTAATACTAATGACATACATCCTTGGTCTCCTCATGAGTCACAAAACTACGAAAACATGCAATGCATTAGATATTCTTCTTTACCTGGTAGTATAATACGTTTGGGTGTGTTTATGTATTGTTACTATGATTTCTGTGTGTGTGAGTGTGTGTGTGTGAGAGAGAGAGAGAGAAAGAGAGAGTGTGTGTGTGTGTGTGTGTGTGTGTGTGTGTGTGTGTGTGTGTGTGTGTGTGTGTGTGTGTGTGTGTGTGTGTGTGTGTGTGTGTGTGTGCGTGTGTGTGTGTGTGTGTGTGTGTGCGTGTGTGTGTGTGTGTGTGTGTGTGCGTGTGTGTGTGTGTGTGTGTGTGTGCGTGTGTGTGTGTGTGTGTGTGTGTGCGTGTGTGTGTGTGTGTGTGTGTGTGCTTCTGTGTGTGTGGATGTGTGTGTGTATGTGTAATTTTGTGTGATTTTTTTTGTGTGTGTGTGTTTGTATGTGTGTTTGATAGTATTGGTGTGTTTGTGTGTGTGTGTGTGTGTGTATGTGTGTGTGTGTTTGTGGGTGTGTGAGTGATGTGCATGAGTTCATAGGACAATTGTTTTCTTATTCAAGTATTGAAATGTATCTTGAAGGCATATCTCCTAGATTGAAAAAGCAATCATGTAGTAGAAAGGTAATGATTACCCCTGTAGATTTAATTCAACATTACAAAGGTAATGGAGTAATTAAACTCATCATTAGTGGCTAACTACTATGCATTTGTCTAAAGAATTTTCATAAAAAATTGTGATATTATTGATGTCCTCATTATATAAGTTGTGGGACACATCATGCAACATCCATAATGATAGAATGATGTATCAATTCAAAAATCCATTTAAGTGAAAGGCACTTCAGAATAGCAAATTTATCATAAATTTTGCAAGGATTCTTAACATGGTCATGCAACAAATACCTCATGCATGTACAACACATTCATTTCCTCTATTCCTAATGGATTTCCTGCAATCATGGTAAATCTTACCAAGAATGGAAGCTAGAAGCTCAACCTTCATGTTGAACAAAATGTAAGTGGAGAAGATTGCACAATTGCACACTCGACCCCCAAATAGAACACATGTCTACAATTATACATGGTGTCTCTTTTCTTTTGATTTAAAATAAAACAACATGATGTTCTTCTTCAATATATTTCAAATCTTGATGGTCTTTTACTAAGTGGCATTCAAAATGTGCCTTTCATGCATTCTACTTTTTTAAAATCCAACTCACATGGTTCTTTTCACTTTACAAATGTCATAATCTATCGAGCAATTAATAAGAAAGTTGAGCGACAAATTCGGCATGACACATAAAGATACATAATCAAAGGTCCATGTGGAAGGTTACGGATTTCTATCCATGTATACTTGAGTTCAGATCGGCCAAGAGTTTATCATGTGGAGGGCAAATTCAATTCTGGAATCAAGGTCAAGAGGGGGAAAGGAGTGAGGATTTTTTTAGCTTCATGCATATCAAGGATGTACATGTTTGTTCGCAAGCATTGTCCTACTACAGACTTTGCCGATATCAGTCAGGGTGGGGCTACACTTGACTCGACTATTAGAACCACTTCCTAGAGTAGTTCTAAGTAGAGCTATCTAGTAGACACCAATCCACATCCGGTGGTGCATGTAAGACTCGGCATGCACATGCACGACACATTAGTTTCATCAACTACGACTAAAACGACTTACGAGTTTCATGCGCGACTCAACACCTAAAACCAGGAACAAGTTACAAGCCTTTAGGAAACTTCCTAATGAAGGAATTTGCATGCCTTACATAAGGAAGATTCATTAAGGAAAAATCAATGACCTTGCAAAAGGATGTTTCCTTTGAACATAGAGCACCTACTTAACTTTCCAAGATCCTAATATAGAAGCAGAAAAGACTTATTGAATCATTTAATTCCAAAATGAAACTCCAATAACAACTGCAACCAAAACTTGATTAAAAATACCTAGAGACCAACAGTTTATGTTTACAACACAACGCCTTATGAGGAGACTTGACAAACGCTCTCCCACCTCAGGACCCATGTCAACGTAACGACCTTCTACCAACTTGATTTGGTGGAAGCTCCAAAGTACCAAAGGCATAATTACCTAGAAGAGATGGCCAAATTACATCCAATATAAAAGAGAAGCCTTGCTACAGTTCTCTAAGGACGTTGCTCATGTTTGAGCTTGGAGCTATGTCAAGGCATTCATCCCAAACTTAATATCCGGCGTCAACTCTACCTTCTTGTGTAAGTCTAGTCTAGACATACTCTGTTCAAGTTCTTAGCTAGCTACCTTGTTAGACAAGCAGTAATTTTCTATCTTCACAATGAGGGTCAAAGGTCCTCTGACGCTTTAATATGTCTAGAAATGGAGACCTATGTGGAGAGGATGTTTCCCACACAACCTTGAGGCCAATTCACCTAAAACATGGTGACTATGCTTAAACCCTTACAACAATAGTTTTCACGGCCTTGTTATCTATTTTGCCTTTGAATGGGGTAGGTTCTGTAAGAGCATTGCGTTTTGGTGTTGTTTCCTTGTAGTTTACTTGTAATTGATATTCTTTTCAATTAGAATTTTGATTTCAATATGCGGCTTCTGCACATTGGAGTAAAGGCCGCTTGCTAAGCACACATATCTCTATATACATGAAAGCAACCCTTTCTGCATAAGATCATGCACTTAAGTCCTTAATGAAAACTTTTTAAATCGAAGAAAACATGTAAAGATTCAATTGAATGAACAACATGATGATGAATCCACAAGGTCAATTAATCAAAACATCTTGAAAGTTGCTCACCACGAGACACATCAGTTTCCAACTGAAATTGTTAGGTGAGGAATCATTATGAAGTTTGAGGCTGAATAGTATTACCTTGGATCAGTGTTTAAAGCTTTTGTTCATGAAAAAACTAACAGAATTGATGACGATGATTTATATAATGTATTTCTAAGTTGAAATTACTTTCTCCTGATTCTATGTGAAAATTGCTGATTACTAGATGTAAACTATCATTTAAGATGTTTTCATTTCTCACCTATCACATTCTCAAAATGGATTGTATCATTAAAATGATCCACCTCACATCACAGATGCTTATGCATTTTCATAATGTAGAAAAAACAGAAGTTTATTTTTTAATTCTTCATCTTTTATATATCTACTAGATACTCTCTCCCGTTCCTAAATTCTAAATGATCATATGCTGGAATTTTAATAGTTTGAAGATTACGCATGGATTTGAGATTTTCTTATTGTACATCACTCTTCAATATATGCATTATGACGAATGGTCGAAGTGTTGCATTGACATCCGATCATTCTGGCATTAACTTTATTCATCAGCTGATCAATTTCATGTTCATTTAAGAAAACAATATTATAAACAAGTATCTTGTCACACCTTAACATACCTTTGTAATAAGGGGCGTAAGAAGAGGTTTTCATGAAGTAATGAAACTAATCATCTTGAAATTTACATCAAAATAACAACAAAACAATGTTTATGTTACATCATTACACAACAGCCATATATGATTCTTGGGAAGGCTTTCATATCCATTTTTTCCATAATGAAATTTTTTTAAAGAACATGGTTTGTTTAAGTTCAACATGAGAATCATGGCGGTTTTGCCTAGGAAACATTCGATGGATGGAAACCTTAGAGTGTAAAAAATACATCGATGTTTGTCTTGAAAAAGGAAAATAATGTTTATTCTATTCATGGTCGTATAAACCATGGCCTTATGGTATAATGTTACCTCATCACATTCAGGTAGATAATGTCAAATGTTATGCAATCCTTTGCATCAATATAATAGAAAAAATTGCCATAAAAACACTTTCAACCAGTTTTAGATTGAACAGATTTTCTTTGTAGTTGTTAACCTACAACTTCAAAATCACATAAATTGATTTCCCTTCATAACCAAAAGATAAACACGAGATAATGGTGGAGCTAATATCAAGAGTACAAAACTTGTTGAGACAAAACGCATGGTTTTGTACATTGACAGATCCGAATGCTTGTCGTCTTTCAAAATTCACTAAAACAATTCACGTGAAAAACTTTAATTTGACTTGTATCCAATGAGAATGTCATCATGTCACATTGCAATTTATTCATTATATGAAAAGTCTAAAAATGACCATTTGTAACAAAAATGATGCAAAAGCTTTTAATCCTGGTGGACCTGACATTGAATTAATCTTGTAATTACCTTTTCCAAGTTAAAACGTATGGTTTTATGAAAACATTTACTCTAATAATGCAAACCAAAAAAGGGAGAACATGAAAACAAATCTAATCAAATCGTTGCCACATTTTACAAAAAAAAAATGCTAAACAAAGTTCTTATAATACTAGTAAGGATAGTCAATGTAAGTGGTTCTCATTTGAAATGGAAGAAGCAATGCCGTAAATAACTCAGATAATACTATTAGAAAACAAAAATGGAACATCCTCCCCACTGATGTCTTATAAATGTACATTTTTCGTCCATAAGAGTCATTTTGATGGAATTATGCATTTTTTTGCCTGTCAACTATCATATGTTATTCATGCCGATTGAAAAATGGAGAACGTTGAGGATCACTTCTACGAGCATAAACTTTTAAAAACAAATTCAAGTCATTTCCATATAAAGTATGGGTGGGAGAGGGGTATTAAAAATCACTTAACGATAAAGCTAATACCATTAAGAAAACAATCCCCTTAACATATAATGATCTCAAAAAAATCATCACATTTTGAGATGGATAAACATTTAACTTGACCACATTACGTGTCGTAATTTTTGGGGTGGGTAGTGACAAAATAACTAAATTCCTAAGCACAAAGGATCTCCTATTTTCAGTCTATCTTGATGATCAAGCAAGCATGCCCTTGACCATGTTGTTATAGAAATTACCGGAAGCAAGATAGTGGTAGTTAATGTAATCAAAAGTATAAATGGTGTATAATGTGGGAGCACAAAAAAGTCACTTTAATGTTGAAATGCAATTCTTGCCTTAAACCATGGAGTATCACCTTATTTTTCCCTTGAATTTTTCAGTTAAAGGGTCTGTGTATAACCACCATATTCACAAAAACATACTTAAAGGAATAAGGCCATACTCCTCCAAGGGAACAAAGCCTTATTTCAATTGGAATGGCCATGCTGAAAGTCATCTTCTTCCAAGTTGAGAATACTTGTTATGCTCTGAAGGATCATTAAGTAATGAACACTTTCCTTGGTTGAAAAGGTACTCTGATTGACAAACGTCCTTCTTATTATAACTTGACAACAAAAAGGTTCAAAATGGTCCTCAACTTTTATAGCAAACTTAAATATGCCAAAGTAAAATTAAAGCACTAAAGGAACAATCTTCCAAATAGCTTTTCATCTTTCAAAACACAGAATGATGAATCGTGAGACACACAAACATGTAGTGCAAAGTCGCACGAGGTGTAACGGGTCGAGCTCTTGCTATGAAGTCATCTTTGAAATTTGAAGAATCATGTTCTTAGTCCGCGATAGGGGCTAACCCCCTTTGCAGGACTAAGGGGCAATCGTCATGAACGATCAAAAGTAAGGAGACTCAAATGTTTCGAGTTTCCAGAGGCCCATTTCGGTTTTTAACCTTCCCCCCGGTTTTGGGACCCAAACCGGGGCTTTCTACCTCGAACTCCTGTATTTGCACGAGTGACATTGTTTATCTTATGTTGAAGATAATTGCAAACGAACTTCCATTTACGTTTTGCCATTCTTGCACAAAATCGTCGGGTGTGGGGCACGCTGGCAATTTCCCTCAACCTCTCTCGTACTCACCCTTACTTTCCATATCCCTCATCCTGGCTTACTTTTTTCCAAGGAGAGTAAGGGGGCGTGAGGGCAAAAGGCCACGAGGCCCTACCCTCAAGGCCCTCGTGGCACCTCAAGAGCCAATCCGGATGAGGTCGCAATTAGTAGCTCGTGCATGGCTGGCTGGTGGGCGACCGGTTGCTTGGTCAACCGTTGTCCGTTCAGCTAGCCGGCTGTGAGCTGGCCGGCGGCCAACAAAATGTTGGTTGCTGGCCAACGGTTGCTAACGCAAGGGGTGGTGCGTAATCACCCCTCACTTCAGCAAGGAGGGAGGGTCGAACTGGTCCCCCTGCTACATTCCTCCATATTTGCTATGAATTGTCTTGGTTGAAGAACAACAAGTAGGATTGTCAGTTAATGAGTCATCAACATTGTGAAAGAAAGCTAATGATTTCAATCACCAGCTAAACATGAACACGTGAATGGTACTTGAAATTTGGGTGCATCTTCAAGGTCGGCACGGCTAGAGGCCTCCCCCCTTTAGGCATGAGAGTCTGTGCGACAACCATGATCGGCGTCCCAAACCTTGAATGGTCGCAGTCCTTGTATGCTACCCTGTGGGAATGTTGTTCACTTTTGCCATGTTCACAAGGTACCTCCTGCAACATATCGATTTGTGTGAGGTGTAAGCCCGCTCTAGTACTCTTTGACCACCCTTGTGGACAACCAAGATTTAGGCACCCATGAATCATGTTCAAGTAATCAACCCGTCCAATGATTGAGGTACTCCGTAACAAGGCGCGACCAAAGAGTACGCTCTTGATGCTGGAGTAGGCAAAGAACCTCGTTTTGGCCATCAACAGCAAGGACTTGTAGCGGTGGCTAAACGGTTCCGTCTCTCATGTATGGAGCTAGCAGGCTCACATGAAACACGTCATGTATTTCCATACTCAGCAGAAGTAGCAATCACTATGCCACTGGCCTGATGTGTGCCACGATGGGAAACGACCCAATCCACTTTGGCAGACTTTTTCTTGGCCCTGGTGACTTCATCCGAAGGTTTTTAGTGCTAAGCATCACTTTGTCACTGATGTCAAATGAAACCTCTCGACGACCTTTGTCGGCATATGCCTTTTGTCGCTACCAAACTAGTTGAAGGTGACCCTTCGCCTTTTGTAACAAGGAGTCAATGCACTCGGCAAAGGCTTGAGCAAAAGGAACCATCCCTTTTGTAGTCCCACTCTTCAATAATGACGAGGGTACCATTGGATGCCGACTAGTGTTCAACACAAACGGTGTGAACCGTGTGGACACGCTCACTGAGTTGATCACCAAAATTGCATTGGTGCTAGGAATTCGTCCTTATGCATGACAGGGTCCACATAGATGTGTAGCATCTACGGCATTGTGAAGTTCATGCACTTTGTTTGTTCGTCAGTTTGAGGGTGAAATGTCATCAACATTTGTGACTCAGTACCAAAGCTTTTGTGCATTGTTTTTCAAACTTTGGTAGTGATGGGAGATAATGCGCAATGGCAAGCCATTTTAGTTTATGACACCCTCAAAGAGGAGACAAGCAGCATCCTCTGCATTCACAAAAGTAGATGTAGGAATAAAGTGCTTCATCTTTGTCAAAAGATCCACAATCATTGGTATTGCATCGTGGCCACAGGCTCTCTCCGGAAGACCAATAATGACGTCCATGGAGACGCACTCCCATGGAGTCCAAGGAATGGGACGTTGTTGGAGGAGTCCACCACGATTCTTGTTTCTAGCCTTATTTCAAATACATGGATCGCATGTCATGTAATACTTGCGGACATCAACACTCCATATTGGCCACAAATAGTGGTTTGAGAGTGCCTATCCTCTTTTACGGGATCCCACATGACCTCGGACCGGCGGGTAATGGAACTAGGAGATAACAATTGGTCGAATGTCTCCCAAGTTGGGCACAACTAGTTCTCCGTGCGAGAAGATTCCTGCGGCATCAACCAAGCTGTTCTTGTCTAGATTTTGAGAGTCTTAACACCAAGAATCCACACAATATCTCATTTGAATCCTGTTTACAAAACCATTAAAATGGACAATCTCTCTTGGTGGTTGATGCTGAGGTGCAGGGGGTTTTGGTGATTGTACTATTGCTGCTGCTATGGCCATAAAACACCCACCAACCTTGGTGGTTGCTTGAACTTCCACACGTTGTCTGCTTAATGGATTTGCCACATATATGCGTCCTGGCCGATGTTCCCACATGAACGAGAATAGACTAAGGTATACCCTCCAATGCGCCTTTCAATTTGATAGGTTCGGTTGCATTGAGAAAAAGACAAATGGATTATGGTCCGTCACGACCGTCACACCCCCTTTAGCACCCTCAAGGTACCAATGCCACATCTTAAATGCATGTACTACCGCAAGGAGCTCTTCATCCCCAGTCGTGTACCACGTTTCCGCAAGGATAAGCCTCTGGCTCTCATTCGTGAGCGGGAGACCGTTCTGCATGAGGACAGCTCCGAGTCCTACTATTGATGCATCACAGCAAAGCTCCCGCGTTTGCGATGGATCTGGAAGAGCTACGACGGGTACCGTGGATACAAGCTCTTTGACTTCATAAAAGCGTTCTCACAATCAGATGTCCATTCCTAACGCACATCGGTACGCGTGAGCCTGGTTGGTCGTGCTACCAAAGTCAAAAATAGTTTGCAAGGCTGAGGAACATTTTTGGGGCGTGGCCAATCCACAACAGCTTGCGCCTTTCGTGGGTCAACATGGATGTCATCCTTCCCGACAATCTGTTGAAGGTATTCGATGTCATCTTGTGCAAACTTGCACTTGCTCACTTTCGTATAGAATTTCTATTCACGAAGGATTGCAAGAACTTTGTGTAGATATTCTATGTGGTCTTCCATTAATTTGGAGAAAACCCCAATGTCATCCAAGTAAACCAAGACGCACTCTCCAAGTTTCTTGGTGAACATTTGATTCATTTCTCCTCCAAAGGTTACCAAGGCATTTGGAAGCCTAAAGCATAACACTTGGAGCTGATAACATCCCATGTGTATTCAAACCGCAATTTGGGGCACATCATCTTTCGTGATGCGGATTTGATGGTACCCTTGGGTCAAATCCAAGGAAGAAAATGTTTTGGCGCCTTGGAGTGGGTCAAAAAGTTCCTCAATTTGCGATAAAGGGAATCAATTTTTCATTGTCAGCTTGTTCAACGCCTGGCAATCCACGCACATGCGTACACACCGTCCTTTTGCTGGAAAAAAAATAGACGTATCGTACGGGAAGCTTCTTAGCTCAACTCACCTTTTTGCAAGGTACTCTTTGATTTGGCATTTGGCCTCTTGCCTTTCTACTAGACTAACGCAATCCATGGGTGTGAACGGAAGATTCGCCTACGATTGCAGCAAAATCGTGTGGCCCATGTCTCTTTTTGGTTGACGCACAGCCGATTGGCTATAGAATACATCCAAGAACTCCGTCAATAGAGATTTGATCTCTTGTGTCGTGTCTTCCTTCACGTCGTCCTCCACTTTCTGCATCTTAGCCAAGAATAATCAACAACCTTGTCAAATATGTCTCATGACCTGCATTTCAAGCAAGCTAGCATGGACTTTGAGTCGAGTCAGTGATAACTCCGAAATTGGAATCAACGTAAAGCAGCGTTATCCTTTTTGAAGGATCAAAAGCTGTAATTCAAATTACATTATTGCCTTGTTCTAACAGATCAAGGGATAGACTACCACAACGTCAAACGGGTCAAGAAGGTTTTGTACATTCAACGTAACACCCTCTGTGTACCCTTGAATAAACATTTTTGCTTTACAAGTACCGATCACGTGTACCGTATGGTTCTCACCGACAAAACTTGCGCTATTTGATAGCATATACTTTAGGCCAACTTGTCAAGTAAAGCGAAGGTCAACAAAAATTTTGTCCTCTCTAGTGTCAGCAAGTATGTTCACGAGAGCACTCGCTAGGTGTCCTTTAAACTGCATTGTCATGTTGACTCCACTCTTCCGGGTACACAGACTTGACGACGGCATGCCGAGTTTGTGATAAACACAAAATCTGCACTACGAGCATCGCAACTCCTATGAATCACTTGCTCAAGCCCATATCTTGTGGGCACATGTGAATTTGGCTAGAACCATCTAATCTTAAAATGTGACTGGGTCAAAATAATCGACTAAACGTACTACAAATGTGATTGAACTCATTGCTTTGAGGGTGTTTGCTCCAATCACTACGTCACACAACTCTTGCACAGTGGTCGGTGTCGCCACTGTTGAGGATGTAGAATCATGCATCTTGTCTGGAGATGCAAGGTTTACTAGGAAATGTCAGTATGTAAGTGTAGAATGCGGTTCAACAAGAGGAGAGAAAAAAACAGAGAAATTTGAACCTGTCAAAAGCTCAAATTTTCTAACATCCTCAACTGCAAACATGAACCCACACTCGTGATCCCATTCTATCTTAGACTGGTCTCCACTAACGTCACTCAGGGGTGGGGAAAACCCGCCCCACGGCCTTGCCCGTTACCACGTGCGGGCCCATTGCCGTGACCGAAACCCTGTCCACGGCCTTGTCCGCAGCCTTCTGCCGTACCATCCCCACGGGGTGCTGCTGCTGTAGCTTGTGCCGTGGCCTCTTTTCCGCCACCACAAGCCTCAGGGAACTTAGCCTTAAAGTGTCCCGAATGCATACTGTTGTGGCAAAGCCCTTCGCGGAAGGCTACATTGCGACGCTCACGCGTCACCTATAGCTTATGATTCTTACAACTGCGCTTTTTGTTGGGCCCCTTGTGTCCACCAATCTTCTTTACTGAAAGGGTTTGCATGCTTCTAGATCTTGACCGCGCATCGCTGTCGAGCTATCCCATCAGCCCCTGCAGCGTCCATGCGCATGTCTCGGCCTTACAATGCATGCACGTTTGGCCATTGAAGGTCTGAGTCCCATCACCCTCGGTGAAGCGTTTGACTTGCTTCAAAAGTGCGATGAACTCGCTCAAGTAGGATTCAAGCAAGCTGATCAGCTTCCTGAAGGCCTTGATCTTGTGGAAGGCCCAATGCGCATCCTCACGTTGGATGCACTTCCTATGCAGGATCACGTATAAGGCCTCCAACGGCATGGGTTGCCACTTGAGGTGCGGCTGCTGCGTAGTCCACTCCTTGATCACATACTTGAAGAGTTTGTCTTCAAGCCGCGTTGTGGCAAGGTCGCTCCTTTGGATGAGTGGAGCCCTGTGGAGATGAAGAACGTGCTCCTTACAATTAAGCAAGTCGATCTCCTTCACGCCATTTTGGAAGATCTGCACCCCATGGTTGAAGGACGTGTTCATGACCGACCTTGAATTCGTCAAGGTAAGAAAGTCGTTAGTAGTGGCATCAACAGCTTTAGCAAACTGCGCTTGTTCTTGCATTTGCACCATATTCATGCTCTAGAACGCCTTGTCAAGGCCATTGCATCGGCGACTTGCCTCATGGGCGGTCGGGTGCTATAGCTGGCGATCACAATTGAGGTTCGTGTTTCTGTGCACAATGTGGGCCAACAAGTTGGTGAAGGCAAACTTGAACTTTGATTTCGTGAAAACATCGGCAATAGTCTCCAAAGCCTTGCTTTGTCCGTGCTTCCTTACCCACTATACGAGGGTACGGTTTGCGTACACGCCTCCAAGGACACCCACCTTTTGGAGGAGAGTGTCATCGGCAACGATGGTCAAGTGGGCACTACTTTACCCCATTGCAGCCACATTGTAGGGGATCATTCCCATTACTTTAAATGGTGATGTTTCTCCACCGTCATGGTGATCTTGAGTCGACCTGTAGCCTCAGTAGGCAAATCTACAAGCCTATAACGGTCCCCGCCAATTGCCTTCGCGGCAACGTCGCTTGGCTCATTCTCGTGGGAACTCCCTGTGTGGCTGCTTTCAGTGCCCTTGCTGCTCTCGCCAGTCTTGCCGCCATTGGCGGCTTCAAGCCATGCGGCGTGTCCATCCTTCCTACAGCAATCCACTTGACTTTGTCGCACGACGATGGTGACAGTCGTAATCCTTGTCACCTTTGCCATCGTCAGTGTTGTGCACTTTTTCGGGGTCCTCCTCCACGATTGCCTTTGGCAGTGAAATTGCCTTTGGTTTGACATACATCTTTGGAGTGGCTGCTCCGGAAATTTGGATTCCAACAAGAGCTCGTGGTGATGCCCTCACCACCTTGCCCTTGTTTGTCTTGGACAAACTGGCAGATGCCATCTTGTCACCCGTGCAACTAGCACGTGAAGACCTATTGTGAGGATCACCCAACAACGTTAAGGAGGACTCGCCTCCCACAAACCCCTTGCTCTCACGATCGGTGAGGTTATTATAAATGAATATTCTATGTTCCAAGCCTGACAAGTCGGCACGAGGCTGCTGATTTTGAAACTAGTCCTTTAAAGCCGTGACACACGGTACTTGGAAGCAAATAGGATCTAGAAAAACAAAAAATGACAATGCAAGGGAATAACAAGAAGTGAGCGTACCGCTCACAAAATTAGGACAAAGGGCAAGAAAACAAGCAAGTACAAAGTCAAGAAGTAGAAGTATAATTTTGTTCTTGACTTCTTGTCTTCTTGTCTATTGGTCTTCCTTGGTCTCTTTTTGCGTCTTCCTGGCACACCTTGGCCCCCATTGTAGGCGCCTGTCTTTTGCTCTTCGCAATGTTGCAGCCTCCAAAAACTCTCCAAGGAGGGCTTTTCTCCTTTTTATATTTCTCTCAGGCCATTTAAGTCTCTCGTATTGGAGAGAGGCGATGTCCCAATTTTAGGTTGAAGAGGAGCGGGAGGAGCCTTGAGAAAAGGGGAAAAGCAAGTTGTTTTACGGGTAGGTACTCCCTATCCCGTCTCAAAAGTTTTATCCCAGCCCACTAGGATGGAGAAGAGATTGGAGATGGAGCAGGAAAAAAAAAAGAGCTATTCTCTACCTTTCAACGCACTTAACGGTGCTTCAAATAATGAAGTGTAGATGTTGTAGTACCTTCTAACGTTTCTACTACTGCTTCCAGAAGCTGATGGCCTTTTATCTATGTCGTTGTCGCTGTTTTTGTCAAGATATTGGTTGGGGGGGTCGTCTGGCTCTAAGAACCATTATAACAGGTCAAGTCTTTGGCTTTTGCTTTGAATTCGTTGTCCAAAATTGTAGAATCCCGTTCTCGGTCCGTGTCTGTGGTTCACCCCCTTTACAGGACGGAGGGGCAATCAGCATCAACGACCCAGATTAGAGAGACACAAATATTTTGAGTCTCTAGAGGCCCATTATTGTTTCTAACCTTACCCCTGGTTTTGGGACTCAAACATGGAGTTTCTACCTTGAACTTGTGTGTTTGCAGAAATTATTTTGTTTATTCTATGTCAAAGTTAGTTGCAATCAAACTTCCATTGACATTTCGCATTTCAAATGCGTAATCATCGCAAGCCAACCCTTGCTTACACTAGGGGTGGTGCACCACCACTCCTCGCTTTAGCGAAGAGGGAGGGCCAAACTAGCCTTCTCACTACACAAGGTATACACATGATTGAGGTAACCCACACACTCCCACGAACGCCATATGTACACTCTCCATAAACATGAATACTTATTCAAGTAGCACCATACCGCTAGTGATGAAACTAGACTTAAACAACCCACACAGACATCACAATAAGTGATTTCTATGACACTTGAGTATCTCCCACAAGTACAAAAACACAAACGTACACCTCAACACTATAAGGGCCTCTGATAGGGTTGAAACTACTTATGCAATACTATAGCACTTTTGATAAGCTTGAATATAGACCAACTCTTAATGCTACCACATTGTTGTATTTGTGTGTGTAGAGATATAGGATCTGAAGGCCTTGAGTAGTCTTTTGTCGTTTTTCCCTTTACGTGTTGCCGAAAACATAGACATATGTGGCCTTTTGGTGATGTAAGTAAGAACCTTTTAAATATGAAGTACATCTAAAAGATAGAATCCATTTTAATCCAAAGGTGATGTGGGAAGAAGGAAGTTTTCTAGAGCTATCCCTTAATGGTTGGTGAGCATATAGGAGAGTATAGGCTGCATTAAACAGGATTATGGTATCTAAGACTTGAACAAATATCTTGATATGAAAAAACAATGTTGAAATGGCCAGTCCAAAATAAGGCATATTCTTGAGTGATTTTGACCTTATGAATCCTAACTTGATATCTCAATTTCCAATTTTCAACTTGATAGTACATTAACATGCATGTAGGAAGAAGCATGTGCTCTAATGATGCACATGAACCTACACAACGATGGAGTTTTAGGAGCCTCTAGTGACGAAGTCACCGCGTACTCTCATGTAGCAAGGGGGTCTTTCTCTTCTATACGATCTCTGTGCCTAGGAGTATAACCATGTACTCCAATGTCCGGAAGGGGAAGACTTGGATTGAAACTTCTAATAGAAAACACTATTTAGTACAAGTATGGTATAGGGAAACAAGAACGAAACACAGCTCAACTCAATGCTTGAAACAACCTACCCCATCAATGGGCCCAACACCTTGTTAGGTTATGAAGGTTATCGTTGCAAGGGTCTTAGCATGGTCACCGTACTTTTAGATGCATTGGCCTCCAGGTTATCAAGCCTCCCTCCACGCTAGCAGCAAGTACCAGACTTACTTGGTCGTCAGAGGACTTTTGACCCGCCTAACAAAGCTAGTTGAGTGTTGCCAGGCTTCCGGGGTTGAAAGAGGGGGACTCCAACAAAGACCTTCAAGCGAGATCAGTTTTGCATAAGCATAGCTGACGTCAAACACTTACTCTCGACTCAATGCCTAATCACAACTATTAGCTCAAAGGTTAGCAATGTCGAAAGAGGCAGTCGTAGTAAGGCTGCTCTCTAGTGTTTGGTGTAGTCTAGCCACCTCTTCAAGGTAGTCAGCCCTTTAGGTAAACAGAGGCATCCACCAACCTAGGCTGATAGAAGGCTACAATGTTGACATGGGTCTTCATATGATTAGCAACTACAAAGTCTTTGAATCTTCTCCTCCGCATTGAACCTTCCTAGTCCAAGACACGCAACTTCCTCCTCAAAGATGCTTCTTAAATGATGGCAACTTTGCCATAGTCCTAGCCACTAAGTCATGCATGTTGATGCAAACGCAAAGCGGTCCCCACTCTTGGCTCCACATGCAACTACTTAGTCGTGCATGTGGTAGCTCATGGAGCCGCTGAGTTCAACATGTGGTAGTTGATGCAATGCTTAGTCATGCATGCACCACCTGGTGCAGACTCGTCCCTACCCCAAGGATCTACTTCCATATGTTGATGCAAGCGGTCACAGCAGTTGAGTCAAGTGTAGCCCCACCTTAGGATGTCTAAGTAAAGTACACAGAAGTGCTTTCTTGCACTGCGTAGCTGCAGACCAAGTTGTGCTTGCAAGCACGCACAGCAATTGTGAATGCAAAACTCAAAGATTGAGGCTCCTTTCCCCCCTTGAATCTATATGCGTGATTTAAATCAGGCCTGTACATCAAAGATTCTTGGTCAAGCCGCACATGGGTTTTTACGGATGAAAATCCATAACTTTGCAAACAAACCTGTGACTGTCAAACTAACTATGCCATGCCAAAGCTGTTGCTCAACGTGGTTATCGCTAACTCTAACACTCCCCCTTGAAAGGTGTGCTAATGATTGCAAAGAATGTCACATTGTTTTTGGTGGAGAAATGAGTGATTGGTGAAGGTTTTAGCTATTCAAGAAAAACATTCTCCAGTTATAAGACACTTCCATGTTGCTCTCTATTGTATTCTAGTTGTAAGGAATTTTCAAGAAAAAATGAGGCTCAAATCAATCAAGTACTGCCTTTGAAACGCTTGTTCTCAGATTTCTTGGGTTTTGTTGGGGCCGTTATGTGGTTAGAGCTGGTCGGTGGAGCAAAACAAAAACAATGTTGCCCACTTCTCCACCAAGATTGCTTCATGCAGAAGCATCCTCCCACAGCCCAAGCCACTGTGTCTCTCATACACGGGCTTTGCTTTGAAGTGGAAGGCTCTACAAGCTTCCACAAACAAGACGCTTGTGAGGCGGGACTACCGCTAGGAGAGCATGCTTGAATTGCCATCCTACAGTAGCCACCTCTGGCTGATGAGTATAGAAGCTCGCCGCAAATCTTTGTTTTTTGATGTTGCAGCCTTCTTCTCCCCTTGTTGCTTCAGCCACCTACTTTTATGACCATCCTCGGGTACTTGTGCCACTTACTTTAGCGAGAGTTAAGCGCTTAGGCTTGACTCAAGAATGGCTAAGGCAACCATTGTGCCCCACATCAGTTGTTGATCAACCCCTTACACTTTCGGACATCACTGGTGGCTTCAAAGTCAACTGAGTCATCACCGCCAATGCACCTATTCAAGTGGCCATCTCTAGCATTCTCGTTTGTTCCTTCTTGATTTTGTTGACAGAAAAAATCGTTGCCCCATACTTTATGCCGAGTTTTCACTACACCCTTCATAAGTACTTTACTCCTTGCCAACCAAAAACACGCCCCAGCCACCTTTTTATTTACACGTAGCTTGCCAGCTGCATCGATTGTAGCTTACCATGGCTACACTTGCCATCCACCCTTAGCCTTGGTTTCATGCGTGTGGCCCACCCCCACCATCCGTTCTTGAGGGGAATATATCTTTCTAGAAATATTTTTATGTCACGTCTGATCCTCTTGAGCAAAGACATCGTGCAAGGCCTTCCTCGCTTCTCGCTTGCAAACCTCTTGTTGCGCCAGAGCTTTGCCGCACTCTATGCCAGCCGTTCTGGCAAGCCTTTGGGCCAGCTCGTTGTCGCAACAAGCTCATTCGACGTCCAACATGGACGTCACTCCCCTCTCCCCTCGCAAGACTTGACAAAGTCCTTTGCTCTCCCTCCCCCTCACTCCAAAATCTTCTTTGTCGTTGCTTTCACAAAGTAAGCTACTGTTGGCACTTTCAAGACTACCGCGGCTATGGTCAATGCCGACGTGCTCCTTCGTAAATGTGCTCAAGAGTAGGCAATAGGCTACTTAAAAGAGGTCAGTTGTCTCAGATACAAAATGCATCCTTGGTGATGTTGTTATGGTCACCTGGGAAGATGCAAGAATTGATGTACTCTCCCTGAAGAGATCGTTACCATTGCATGTTTTTACTTTGGCTTTGCATTGCCTTTAGATCCACACTTGCTTGTTGTCCCTGAGTAGCACCATGATGATGTGTGCATCATAGCGTCGCACATCTTGAATTTGGTTGCTCCAATGCGTAGTGAAACTTTGTTGCACTTGTGCTTTTACTGCACTTATTGGTTATGATGCTACAACAAAATGATGTTTTGGGATATCATCCCCTTTTTTTTGTTAGACGCTCCTCTTTCCTTTATATCTTCTTCTTACTCAAATGTTGTCCATTCAGTGTACTGAATCTGGTTTTGTGATTTTATGAAGCACATGTTAGACTGCAAATGAGTGTCTTTGCGTTGTTGTGCTTATCATTGTTTTGTCGATGGTGTTGGGCTACCCTAGAGCTGCCACCATGGTGCGTTCTATTCTACCAATGCTTTGTTGATACAGTTACAACTTGTGAGATCATTCTTTGATCTCCCATGTATTAATGGCTCCATGCACAAGAACCGGACGCATCACCACTACTCTTATAGGACGTTAGCGCGCCTCTACTTGGCCGCCTACAGTGTTCAAAGTGCATGCTACATTCGCATTGGCTTTGTACAAGTTGATGAAGAATCAACTTATAACACGCTTTGAGGCTCATGTGAACCTATGTCTGTTGCCAATGACACATGTACCATAGCTACTCTACTGTACCATCAGAACTTAGCTACTTGGTTGTCTTCTGTTTGATGAAGCATGAAAACTACGTCTAGGAAGCAGAGCAATCGTCCGCTTTGTTGATATGCATGTGGATGTTTGGTGAGTCGTGCAACCCTATGACCACTATTTCGGACAATGTTCTCACAAGTAAACACTATTGTTACGATTGTTGCTTGTCGATGTCATGCTAAGTAGTCCGGTCCCTCGATCACCACTACTTCTCTTAAGCATCCGTAAGATGGTGCTAACGTTGGCTCTCTAGTAACCTTAGTTGTTGCTGATGGCTTCCTTGCTTGTGACATGCAAAGCAATGGATGGAATGATTCGAACCCTCATCAAATCGTCATGTAGGTGTCTGAGAAGTATTGTTGCTCATTGTCAGTTGTTGCTTGTGGCGCTTGAACGCGTGGTGGAACTCTTGTATGCTTAGACTATTGCAAATATGTTGTCGTGCATGCTTCAAAGAACGCTACAAGCGTCTTCATGCTTCTTCTATGAGTAAATGAAGTTGAGTTTGTCTATTGAGGACAGACACACTCTAGCATATTTGTAAGAGAACTAAGCAATGGCAGTAGTACAGATAGCTTATGTGACGGTGATGAGACCTTGTTCAGCTATAATGCCTCCTTTTGATACCAGATTTGCGTCACCTGACCATTTGGTTTAGTTGCCACGCCTACTAGGAGCTCATGAGTATGCTGCTTTTGATGGCAAATGTGCTACTGCTTCCCAATGTGCTATCGTTACTCCATGCTTTCATGCTTCAAAGCTTGCTTCTTAGCTTTCTCATGTTGATCTACATCATGTAATCGTGTCACGAGTGCCATGGATGGCACCTTTATTACAGCATGCTATGGCAGTGTCATGCCTAACATTGCATATCCTATCGGTGGCATCCGCACTGGCATTAGAGGTTGTGGCATAAGTGTTGTCACGTGTGCCTGCAAGAATATTATAGTTGATGACGATGGTAGTTGTGCCAGTTGAAAATGATGATGAAGGTGCACTTGTTGCTAATTCTGGAACAACTTTGTTAAAGCTATGGACAGTGAGCGTGAAACCAAGTGTCAATCAACTGCTTCCATAAGACGTTGTTTGCAAGTACATTGTTACGGCGTTTCCTTTTATGAATTGCCTCCTTTCTTGAGCGCTTTATCACTTAAGCTAGTGCTTCCTCTCTCCTTGGAGCACATGCTTGGTCCATGGACAAGCATGGCGCTAAAAGGCTATTCACTTATTGAGAGTCCATGTGTAGGCCCTCCACATTGAGAACGTTTAAAGCATCCTCTATATCTCAATGTGTGCAAGGTCGCCATGTCATGCGCTCATGTTAGCACTGATGAGTGATGACTGATGTTGTTATCCTTTGAAGCTTCATTTTTAACTACCGCTTCTTACTGGTGGCACTAGTTTGTTGATTCAATTGCAAGTTGAGCATGTCCACACATCTTTATGCTCTGTTACCATGTTGATGATTAAGAGCCTTCAATGACGGAGTCACCTCGTTCTCTGATGTGGCAAGCCTTGCAATGATGAAAAGATGGATTACATCTTCTTTTCATCATCCTTTAGACAATATCAACATTGAGTGCTCATGTTTTAATTTTGTGAATAAGTTACTTAGCAAAAACACATTGTATAAATTTTGAATTCCTTCAATTCCTAACTTTTACCAACCCATTTATCTTTGTCACATCATGATGTTTGCTTTTAGTAGTGGAAATGTTTACCACAAGCAAGATTTCATTATTGCTCAACCACATTTTATACCCTTTGAAATTTCAAAACCTTCAATATGGAACATCACCGTAATGCATGGATATCATCCTTAAAGGTAAGAGACTTCCTAAAAATGAGGTGTAGTAAATTAGCGTGTAACTTGGTAAAACTGACATGCCATTTCACTGGTTGGCTTGTAAAAACAATTACTGTACAAAAACTTCTTTGTATAAGGAAGGTGTGAAATTGAAAATTATGTTATTTCTATCATAGCTATATGTATGTGGCCATGGTTCTTAACGATTTAAATCAATTTAAATTTCATCCAATCAACAACACGTGACACAAATGATAAACAACCAGAATGTTGTTGAGAATTGAAATTTTTAATGTCAAGTAAGTGGAGGTGCATTAATTTCCTTCTTCCAATCATTATTACGGCAATTTCAATAAAAGACCAATTATCTTGAATGTGTGTTAAACATTTGATTTTCATTTTAAATGTGAAATTTGATTTCATTTTTGTGCAAGCACTTTCCCATAAACAAAATTTGGAAAAGATGGCATGAATCAACTCATCCTAAGAAAAATGATAAAATTTGTGCTATGAACTTAATCTTAGAATACGATATCAAAATTGTTAAGGAGGAAAGGAAATAAATTTTTTTTCCATGATGCATATGAAGTTTAAGGATAATTACGTTGAATTACTCAAACAATGGAAATGGAGGTATAAAATACTTATCATTGTTAAGAAGTTTTGAAATTTGCATAAACTTTACGGCAGAAAACGCACAAAAATAAAATCATCACGGTTTTTGTGCTTGGTGTTCATTATGGGAAACATGTGGGAAATTGGTATTATCTTTGGTGAAATAAATGAATCTTGAACTAAAGGAAGCCTTTACTCAAATGGAATTCATTCATTATTCTCCTTGTTCATTATCAAACGATATATCAAGGGTTGTTGTATTGATTCCACAATTGGTTCATATATGTTGTGTGGAGGACATAAACTTAACATATGTTTGATGTTGAGTACCCCCCTTTTCCATTGTACATTGGAAATTCCAATTCTCTTAGTATGAAAAGGGAATCAACCTGGATTCATCCCTAGAACCCTTGAGTGTTCAACGTCGCATTTACCATAGCTCAAAAAGGCAAAGTAAAGGCAATTTGTTGAATGTAAGAACACAATACATGAATTGAAAGCTTCCAACAAACCTTTTGGTGCGACCCAAAATGAAAACTGATGATTGAATCAATGATAATAATAGGATTTAATTAT
>SZWC01012713.1:28162-79192 GCA_023375785.1 Penium margaritaceum | reverse complement strand
AGGGAAGGAGGGAGGAAGGGAGGGAGGGAGGGAGGGAGGCAGGGAGAGAGGGAGGGAGGGAAGGAGGAAGGGGGGGAGGCAGGGAGGGAAGGAGGGAAGGAGGGAGGGAAGACGCGAAAAGCAAGCGCATTCACACCGACACTGCAATCGATGACACTCCATCATAAGCCAAACGACAAAACGTATGTAAACAAGTTTCTCACTGACAAGGGAGCGAGCGAACTGCGATGAACTGCATTGCATTGCATAGCATTGCGTTGCATTGCATTGCATTGCAAAGCATTGCACCGGCATTCTTTTCAGGGTGCAGGGGAATGGGATGGAACGGGTGCAGCTGTTCAATTCAATTAGCCCCGCGCTCGCAAAGTCCGGCGGTGTCGACCAAGTTAAGTGGAGCTGCACAGACAGAGCATCCCCGACGGACATGCTCGTATTCAGATCCATCTTCGGTCGAAGTACGATCTGTCAGGTCCACATCCGGCCGACATGCGATTGACGCAGTTCGTCAAATCTTCGAGGGAGCTGCTACACTCGGACGAGCGAGGTGATGGACGCTAAATCCCCGAACAGCGCGGAACAAATAGGAAACCGCAGACTGGCCCAGCACATGGCAGCACAACAGGGCTAGGCAAACCGCACCGGTCGCACGCCATGCGGCTTGAGAAGGTACGCCTCGATGTCACCAATGCCGCGAGCCGACACGTTCAAAAAGTGGTAGCCTTGGTACTTGAGCGCAGTGGCGTATCGGCACTCCGCGCCACCCTCGGGCGGAGCGTAGAAGCCCACAGCACCGAACGTCTCGACCTCATCCACCCACTGCCCCAGATCCAGCCCCACGAGATCGCCGCCTACGAAGTCGCCCAGCCCTGCCCTCACCGCCACCGAGCCATTCCGCATGCTAGGGCTGTTTCTGCTGTTGCTGCTGCTGCTGCTGCTGGCGGCTGTCCCAGAGGCGAGACCTGTCACGCTGGCCTTCAGCGAGTGATGGACTGCGGTGGGTCTGAGGGTAGCGGCGGGGCCGGCTGAGATCCTAATGCTGCGACATTGGCTGCCGCTGCTGCTGCTGCTGCCACTGCCTTCGATGCTGCCGGCGCACGGTGCGACGAGCGCGCTTGTTCGAGAGAGAAGCGCTGTCATGCTGGGCGCGTTGTCCGTCGCACTCGAATGTCCAGGGACGTCAACAGGTTGCCCTGACGTCCTGGCGTCGAACTGCCAACTCGACACAACTGAGTCACGACGCTCCTCCGGCAAGATGTGTCGTGCAGTGCAACTGCCCAACCGCAGCTCTTCCGTGCTGTGCTGGACGTTGTGGGCGGTCGCTGAACAGCCCGGGCACACTAGTCAACGCACCGACTCAGGAGGCGGCCATCAACGAAGTCCGCTGGAAAATGGAGCTCTTCCGAACAATATCTGACCTTAAGGACACGGGTTGTCCGCAATGGTTGTGCGACGAGGGTGCTCCCTGTCGTTCCTGTGATGTTGGCCCGCGATGGGCGAGGCTCGAGGGCGGCTACTGGTCCATCTTTACGGCCAGAGAGGACTGCCCCGCGCTACCTCCACGGCCGGTATGTGCGGCCGTCACCGGCACATCATCCGAAACTTGCTCCATTCTGCCACGTGTCAGCCTCAACTCACCTTCCTAACAGGGCCTGATACCGACCCCTCTTTTTCGCCGATGTAACCTGTAACGGAAAGGGGACCTGGTCACAAGTGCACAAGCGAAGGCTTTAAACCCGGCCTCCAAATTCAACTGCATGACCTGGATTGTCTGTTGCTTCCCAGACATACACCATTCCCTGAAATTCTTGAGTTTTAATGTCTCTCCCTACAATCATTGCCTATCGCTCGTCACTCTCAAGAATGTTTTGCAGTTCGGCTAAGGACATTTTTCTTACATCCCAGACATAAACGATCCCCTAAACTCCGTGCATGAGAACTTCGTTGTTTCCATAGCCAATCATGTGTTTCACAAATTTCCCGAAAGATTCCTAACCTTGTTGCTGCTGACGAAGCGAAACTGTCCAGTTAACTCTCGCACTAACAAGTAAACACTTACAAGAAACAGCAAGGGTCGGGTTACGGAGACGCGCAGATTCTCATAAGCTCCAGAAGCTTATTAATACAGAGATAAATGACAAATAACATACACAACATAAGTACCTACAACGGTGCACGGCAGGTGACGCACGCGGCGGCACTAGTTTGTCCTAAAACCGGCCCAAAACCATTGTTCTGGCCGTAACTCTGCGCACAAGTATCCACATGCAACACCGTATGCACATAGTGATGCATAATCTCAATCCAAACACCAGGAATTGTCATACGCACAGGTTTGCCATCGATCAGTGGACAGAAAATGCAAAACATGCAAATCGGGCTCAAAAGACGAGCCATCGAGAGAACTCTAGCCACTACGAAAAAACCTCATAGCATCTCAGCAAGCACCCAAGTTATTTTGGCAGCTGTTTGGCAGCTGCTAGTGGGTGGAGCCACCACCCATCGGTGCTCTGACGCCACCATGGCCCGCATCAGGGATGTACGCAAAGCATGGATATGTCGGGTGGTCACTGGATGCTGAACAAACAAACGAAGATGACTCATAGCACAACACTACCCTATGATCTGATGGTATGCATGTCCATACGCTTGCAAAACTGACACGGGTGGGCAACAAGATGCTCGACAGTCCATACTCACAGTTTCCACTCTGCCACTCTCTAGCTAGGGGTGAAGCCTAAGAGAACAAATGGCCACCATGAACTTTCCGCCCGCAAGTGCCTTGGTGAAAATTTCAGCCCGCCGCATGTTCATGCTAACCGAGATGAAGGTGATCAACTGTCGCCCCATAAGATCACGCACAAAGCAATGCTCTGTAGCAATGCACTTCGTGCGTGCACGAAACACGACATAGCTCTCTGTAATGGCAAGAGCACTATGGTTGTCACAACGCAGAACGACGCAATGCACAGATTGAGGCAAGTCACAAAACAGATGCTGCAACCACATTGCCTCAGCATCCCAAGTGTTGTGATTTGTGACGTTCTTGTTCAGTTTACTGTGACCACTCGGCAGTGTCCATACTCGTGCAGATCCCTGAGGCGGGCCCTGGTGACACCGGTGCGATAACTGGCGGCGGACTACCGGCTTGGAGCTGGCTGACTACCGTTCCAGAGCCCCAGATGCTGCCGGGACTCTCTGCTGTCTTTTCTACAGCTTGAAGGCGTCTCTGGCGGACTGGCCATGAGCCCTATTTGCATGTTTTTGCATTGTATGTCCATCGTCTGATGATGGATGCATGCATGTGACTAGTCATAGCTTCCGTACTTTGATCTTGCACGTCTAGGTTCAGACGGTGTAGCCTTCTGACATGTGTGCGCAGAGTTACGGCCAAAACAATGGTTTTGGGCCGGTTTTTAGGACAGCTCTTGGACTGCCGCGTGCGGCACCTGCCGTGCGCCGCGGCAGGTATACATGCCTTGGACCTGTCATTTGTTATTTCTCTCTGCAATGATATTTAGTTGCAGTTTCTTGACACTCTGTTCGTGTCCCAACCCAGACCCTTGCAGTTTTGTCTCAAATTTGTGACTGTTGTCACACGCTAACCTAGCGCTGACGCCTAGTGTCACGGCAAGTAGTTAGGAAGGTTCTAGGAAACTTCTCATGGTATCAGAGCAACAAGCCAGAGCTTGTTGTGCTGCACAGCAGAGATGCAGCAATCGTAGCAGTAGTGAGCAGCAGCAGCGGCAACAGCACACAGCAACAGCGACAGGTCCTAGGAGGACCCACCAACCTGCGCCATTGCAAGGCGTAGGCCGCAACACCTGCGCGGCAGAGGAGTCGTGCAGGAGGGGTGCAGCAGTGTAGCAGCACGCCAGTGCAGCAGCGCCATAGCAGCTGTCCAGCAGCGCAGCAACAGAGCTGGCAGTTTTGACCACAGCAGCAGCAACATCGGCGGCGGCATCAGAAACATCAGCAACAGTAGCCGCCAAAGTGGCTTGAGGCCATTGCCGTCAAGCTGGACGGCAGCAGCAGCAGCAGCAACAACAGCAGCGAGCGCCACCGCTGCCCCTGTCCGTGCAACTTCCTAGAAGCCGCACGGACGTGGAGGAGCCGCGGACGAAAATCGCGTCAGCCACCACCTCCCCATCGGCACGAGCTTGCCCTGGCTTCAAACGAATGCCGTTTCTGGCGTTTGAGGGTGCGTTGGAAAGATCTTCTCTCAAGCTCTCCAGCGCTACTATTCACGCTCAGTTTCGTGCTCTGTCGCCACCAGCAAAGACTGAAGTGCACCGTAGATTTGTTGTCTGCTGAAATTCGGGCAGAACAGGGAAAAGTGACATTTTGCCACTTTTCCCAACTTTTTGCGACGAAACATTTCACCATCATGTTCAGCACATTCAGGAGCCTCTGTGGTCCAAATTTCGCTTGATTTGGACAACCTTGAATATTTAGTGCCGAAATTTAAACTTTAGCACTTGGCCAAATTTCTGGCCGTCAGCACCATACTTAGCCAAATTTTTGGCCGGACAGTCAAAATTTGCCAGCGTTTGAACTCCCCGAGAAACGCTGACGGTTTTGAAATCCAACAAACTTGACCTGTCGCCCCATACTGAGCGGAGACATGAGCCTGTCCGACAACAAGGAGAAGGGACCAGGCGACCCCTCCTCCTCTTCGTCTGATGTACTGAGTCCACGCTCGTAGGCCATTGAGGACCTGCGAAGCCAGCAGGATGAGATGCGTCGCCTCCAGAGAGAGCAGATTGACGCTATCCGCACGCTGACTGAGCTTTTGCGTGCTCAGTCCACGACTCCTCAGCGGGCTTCTGAGGGAGCTGCCGGCGTCGCGGTCTCTACCTAGCAGTCGGCTCAGGCACCCGTGACAGGTACTCTACCTGTCCCACCACCTGCTGACCTCCTTGATGATGAGCCAGTCATGCCAGGCATTACGGATGATTCCCTGGCTCAAGAGATTCGAGTTCTTCAGCAGCGCCTCCGTCAGCTGCAGACGGGCACCCAATCGCCTCCATTTTCCCCGATACGATTGTCACCTGACTACCCCGGTGACCATCCTCTTCCAGGAGTCTTTCCGGTCTCTCGTCTTTCTCAGCCTGTGGTTGCTCTCCCCACGGAGCGGCAGCCCAAGGATTTTGAGGCACCACCTCCACGGTACATCAGTGAGGATGGCTTTGATTTTGGGAGATCCTATTTCAGGTATGGGCTACTTCTGAGGGAGTGTGGCCTTACTACCACAGCCCGTACCAGCCTGCAGACCCAGCGCAGGTACTGACAGCAGCCCAGGCCATGCGCGGACTCCTCTACGCCATGCCTCGCGAGACCATCGTCGACTTCCGCCCCTTCCTTGGCGAGGCCAGCACAGCCACCGGCGCCGATCCCCGTGGAGGTTGGGATCTGGCCTTATCCGTGCTGGCCGCAGAGACGCACGCCACTCGTGCATCACACATTTGTGTTTTCCATTCACTCCGTCAGGGGCCTACGGAGCCTGCAGCGGATTACTGGCGACGCGTAATGCGCATCTACACGCGCTTGGGGACCTCAGGAGGCACACAGTTGTGGGCGCTTCGTACGATTATGCTCGGAGTTTGCCTCGAGTACACCGACATCTTCACACGGTACAACGACGCTGTCCTCGAGCCCTTCTCAGCCACTTTGCAGCTACTTCCTTGGGCGCATCAGCTCTTCCTTCAGGTGACCTCAGCCCACGAGGCAGCCGTAGCCCATCAGAAGACTTCCCTCGCTACAGCAGCCATCACATCACCACCATCTTCCCTCCTGCAGTCTCCCTCTTCCTCCTCCATCACTTCCTTGTCTTCCTCTTCCTCTTCGACCCCGTCTACACCCACGCAGACACAGGGCGTTGTAGCAGCTGCCCAGGGGAAGAAGAAGAATAGGAAGCGTGGATCAGGTCAGCAGCAGTCGTCATCCAGTGGTAGCAGTGGCCGTTCTGTGCACTGCTACAACTATAGAGGCGCCCATCGCTACACTGAGTGCCAGCAGTCGCTCGACTAGGCGCGGATCACTCGTGGGCTCCAGACTGCTCATGCTCTCCATTCCACGTCTGGCACATCACCCGCATCGTCCTCCGGACACGCGGCGGCAACGACTGCAGCTGTTCCTGCCTCCTCACCGGCAAGCAGCACTGATCCGGACCCGCGCGACCACACCATCGCCGAGCTTTGCCACCTTCTGGCGCTCCGCTTTCAGGGAGGTGCATGTATGTTGTCATCGTCGGGTGGTTCACAGACTATTTATTCGTCCGTTCTTGTGGCTCGTGACGACGCGTGTGGGGGAGCACGGTCAGCATGTGATGATGATGGGCCTGACTGCACCGAGTGGATTCATGAGTCTCATCTTTGTGTTGTGCGTCGTTCCTCCCCACTGACGGCTCAGCGTCCCTCTAATGCCGAGTGTTCCATTACTTGTTGTACAGTGACGTCCTCTAGTCGTGACTCTATTGGCACTTGGATCATCGATTCTGGTGCCACCCATCACATGACGTGCCGTCGCAGTAACTTTGTTGTTCTCGGCCCTGTCACGTCTTTCCGTTCCGTTCGTAAAGGCTCTGGTCAGTCCTTGCGAGTCCATGGTGTTGGGGTTGTATGCTTCGATGGTCCATCTGGCCCCTTGTACCTTTCTGACGTGTTGTTTCTGCCTAATCTTGAGCTCAAGTTGCTTTCTGTGCGTGCCTCCAGCTTGATGGGTCTCTCTGTGGAGCATACCGCTGACTCAGCGACTGTGACTGCTACTGATACCCGCAGTGTCGTCCTGCGTGCTTCAATCATAGATGATCTGTATCGCATTTCTCAGCCTTCCTCCCCTTGCTCCTCCTCCTCCTCCGGTCGTGTCTTTGTCACTGGTGTTCTATCTCCAAAACACCAGCGGTTGCTTCATCGCCGTCTGTGTCACGTGGGCTCCGACACTGTGTCGAAGCTCATTCGGACACAGCCCGCTCTCGGTCTTGACGTGGCTTCTTTCGAGAAGCCACCCAAGACTCACTCTCTTTTTGCGCTCAGGGGAAGATGCACCGGTGCACCTACCCTGACTCTCGTTCCCGAGTGCTTCGGCCTCTCAAGTTGGTTCACTCAGACCTTCTCGGCCCTTTCCCGATCGAGTCTCTGTCTAAGAGGGGCCGGTTGTTGAAATAGTATGCACCTTGTCCACTGCCTAGCTGGCTAGCTACACATACAGACAAGGCATGCACTGCTCTATGGAGTATGTCCCCTTGGTCTGTTGTGAGATGGGCCAGGAATGCAGTGCCCATAATGGGTATGTCCCCTGTGGCTCATCATAGGAACCATACCTTTTTAGCTTGTTTGATTAGGCACCGGAGTCTCAAACCAGAGGTCGCGGGTTCAAACCCCGCGACGGCCGAAATTTTCCTTGTGGCCAAAACTGGGACAGGAAGCTTCTAGGAAGCTTACTAGAGCCTGCCTTGAGGATGACACTTGGCAGTCTAAGGACGCGCCAAGTAGGAATGTAGGTTGAGGTTGGCTCCAGTGTGGCCACTACAAGCAGAAGCTTTAGCAAAGCTCTGCAAGTATAAAAGCCTGTATCTTGCATGCATCCATTTACAGTTCTTGCCTTTGAGACTGCTCACAGAGTGTCCAACCAAAGGTAGACACTAAAGACCAACATGCGGACTTTGTGAGGTTGCAAACCAAACGAACCTAAAGTGTGGATCCCTCGTTCGAGGGTGGTATGTTATCTTGGTTGCAATACCAAGAGCGGTTGGCGGCCTCCCATGTCAGGACCCGTTTTCTAGACCATTGCTATCCGGCCCATTGACAAAGGATTATGGGCCCACACTTCTGGTTCTAAGGCACGCTTCCAAGACCGAGTAGCACGTGGTCTTGCAGGGCGCACAGGTANAAAGACCAACATGCGGACTTTGTGAGGTTGCAAACCAAACGAACCTAAAGTGTGGATCCCTCGTTCGAGGGTGGTATGTTATCTTGGTTGCAATACCAAGAGCGGTTGGCGGCCTCCCATGTCGGGACCCGTTTTCTAGACCGTTGCTATCCGGCGCATTGACAAAGGGTTATGGGCCCACACTTCTGGTTCTAAGGCACGCTTCCAAGACCGAGTAGCACGTGGTCTTGCAGGGCGCACAGGTACAACAAGGACACGGCCATCGGACGGCTCCATCGGCTCCATCGGCTCCATCGGCTTCTTCAGGTAGGGTGCAGGCACGTGGCAGACTAGGGGACGAGGAGCAGCTCTTTCCATGTTGGACAAGATCCTCGAGCCCCAACGGGATTAAGCTCTACCCCTTTTTAGAAGGTGGTACGACCCCGAGTCTGTTCTCTCACGACGGCACCATCGCCTTAGGCGATCATCGGCGGGAGGGGTATGCAACTTCACCTTTGACAACGGTCGCAGTCAGCAGCCTCATCAGCCTCATCGGCCTCAACGAAGCAGAGTAGCAGCGAAGCAGAGAAGACAAGCAACCGTAGGAAATGGCGGATCCAAGTCAAGCCCGCCTTGAGGCGGGTATGCCCAAATTCACGGGGACAGGGTTTCCCTTGTGGAAATGGCAATTTGAGATTGTCATGAACGTGCGTGGCTCCCTCGACATCCTAAAAGGGACCGAGATGGCACACGCCGATGTGACCGTGACGACGCATGCGGCTGACCTTGCAGCATGGACGATGAAGAACAACATGGCTCTCGCCATTCTTGTGACGTCCATCAACGAGACTCAACACTCCCACATCACAGGAAGCACGTTGGCTGCCGAGGCCTACGCAAAACTCGCACGCGTGCATCAATCGAACGCCCTAGCAAACCGACTCTTCATCTTCCAACGGTTGATGTTGATGAGGGTGAGCGAAGGAGAATCGATACCCGTATTTTTGTAGTCGTTCGACAAAGTACTGCAAGAGGTCCAGCAAATGGAATGGAATCTCGACTCCAACATGCGTGCCATGATCCTTCTAATGGCGCTGCCGGAAAGCTGGGGGTCCTTGATGACAGTATTTGGCGGTTGGAAGGAGGCAGATCTGACGTACGAGGCTGTAGCGGAACACGTCCGCAACGAGTCCATGCGACGCAGTGGCGCTGAGGCAAACATCTCAGCCTATGCCTCTCGCTTCGGTGGACAAAGTGCAAGCTCTCGCTCCAGTCAAGGCAACAGCGGAAGCGGTGGCGGTGGAGGGAAAGGCAATGGTGGCGGGAAGAGTTCCAAGAAGCCCGGCAACTGTCCCAATTGTGGCAAGGCTGGGCATTGGGTTAGGGACTGTCGTAGTCCCAAGAGAGAAGGCGGGAACAAAGGTGGAAAGGAGAAGAAGGAGCTCACCAACATGATGGCTAGGGGGCTGCCCATGAAGGGCGCAGCGATCCTTAGGCCCGGGGCATTCGCTCTTGACTTGGGCTCCAACCACCACTCATCAAAAGAGAAGGGTGGATTTGTCTCCATGGCCGAATCTGTCATGCGCATCAAGTGTGCAAACGGTGGCGTCGTCCAAGCCATGGGCAAAGGGGACAAGGTGATAACGTTCAACGTGAATGGTGCAGAGAAGGCAGTCAACCTTCAAAAGGTGGTGTACATGCCCTCCTTCGCAGCCAACTTGTTGTCCGTGTCACAAATCACCGACAACAACATGGCAGTGGTGTTCACCAACAAGGAAGCGGTGGCCCTAAAAAACGAGGGCATCCAGATTTTGTACACCAAAGACGACCTCATGCTTCAAGTTCCAAGAGTCGACGGCCTCTACGTGCTTCAAACCAAAGTCACCAAGGCGTCGGATGAGGGACTCGCATGTGCCACCAAGACAGTGGCATCGGAGCCGAAGGATGCACCACCGACAACCGCTGCGGCCGCCACATCAACCAAAGACACTGATGCTGAGCTTTGGCACCGGCGATTTGGCCACGTGGCCAACAGCACGCTGCAAAAGATGCAAGAGCAAGAGGTAGTCCGCGGAATGGAAGGGTGCACCATGAAGCATGGCGAAGGGTGTACATTGTGTGAACCATGCCTCCAAGCGAAGGCAAAGAAGAAGCCGTTTGGGAGAGGAGGTCAACGAGCGGAGCACGTCTTGGAACTGATACACAGTGACGTGTGTGGACCCTTCCGCACACCGTCTAACGGAGGAAGCAAGTACTTCCTGACCTTCATTGACAACCACAGCCGCAAGTTGTGGATCTACTTCCTCAAAACAAAGGGAGAGGTCAAGGAGAAGCTCCTCGAGTTTGTCGCCATGGTGGAGCGGCAAACGTCTAAGAAGGTGAAGACGCTCTGAAGTGACAACGGGGGTGAGTAGGAGGCATTCAAGCCTTGGCTCAAGCATCATGGCATCCGCCACGAGCAAACCACCCCTTACAACCCCCAAAGCAACGGCGTTGCCGAGAGGATGAACCAGACCCTACTCGGCATGGTGCGAAGCATGCTCTTTGATGCCAAGCTCCCACCTCGCTTTTGGGCTAAAGCAGCAACAACGGCTTGCTACCTCTTGAACCTCACACCAGCGACCGCCTTGCGGAAGCGTGGAAAGGAGCAAGACAAGCAGCTGAAGACCCCACAGGAAGGATGGTCGGGAAAGAAACCCAATGCATCTCATCTGAAGGTCTTCGGGTCAACTGCATGGTTGAAGATCCAATCGGGAGAAGGTGGAGGCAAGCTTGACGCACGCTCCAAGAAGTGCATCATGGTTGGGTACGACACGTCACACAAAGCCTGTCGGCTTTGGGACCAGGCAGCAGGCAAGCTCGTGAGGAGCCGCGACGTCGTGTTCGACGAACCCACCCTTGGAAAGGGAGAGCTGCTGGACCCGACCCTCACTCCCAAAGCGGGAGAGTGGATAGTGTTGCTTGAGTCCGGAGACCAAGCACCCGACAACTGGCTCGCCTTGCCAGCAGGTAGTGGGAATGGGAGAGTGGCTGCGGAGGATGATGCAGCATCTGATATGGACGCGGATACCGAGGCGTCCGAGGCTTCCGAGTCTGACTTGGAGTCTGACGACTCTTCTGACAACGACGACGACGACAAACCACCACCTGTGGAAGCACCAGCACCAAAGCAAGAAGCGACACCACTACCCCGGCACAGTTTGCGACCAAAGAGAGCACCTTTGCGGTATGAGGATGATTGGACCGGCCTTAGCTGGTCGTGCATGGCTCAGAAAGAGCCATCCATAGGGGCGGAGGCCATGAATGGGCCAGATGCGGCCAAGTGGAAGGAGGCAGTGGATAGCGAGCTCGCATCCATTGCTGAGAACGGCACGTGGGTGCTGGTGGATAGACCCGAAAAGGCCCACGTGGTGGGATCCAAGTGGGTCCTCCGAGTGAAGAAGAAGCAAGACGGCAACATTGACAAGTTCAAGGCAAGGGTAGTGGCTAAGGGGTTCTCTCAACGCCCAGGCTCCGAGTACGATGAGACGTTCGCGCCCATCGTGACCTTTGCCTCCATCCGCTGTCTCCTTGGCATTGCTGCTGCAAAGAACTTGGAGACACACCAGATGGACGTCAGGACAGCTTTCCTTTATGGGAAGCTTGACAAGGAAGTGCTGATGGAGGTGCCCGAAGGAGTCGAAGCTCCTAAGGGCAAGGTGTGCAAGTTGGTGAAAGCGCTCTACGGGCTGAAACAGGCCCCAAGGATGTGGTGCAAAGAGATGGACGGTTTCATGACCGGCCTCTCCTTCGCACATTGCCAGAATGACCCGAGCATGTACGTGCACGATGATGGGAGAGGGCTAATGCTGGTTGCACTGTACGTGGATGATCTGATCATCTGCTCGTCTTCGGTCGAGCTGCTGGATGGGCTGAAGTCTGACCTCAGCAAAAGGTGCAAGATGAAGGACATGGGTCCTCTCGAGTACTACCTCGGGATTGCCATCCACTGCAACCGAGTAGCAGGCACCATCGAACTCAACCAAACCAAATACATTGGTGAGGTACCGAAGCGCTACCACATGGAAGACTGCAAACCTGTCAGCACCCAAATGATGACCGAAACAAAGTTGAAGGCCTCCATGTCGCCAAGCAATGAAGCAGAACAAAGGGAGATGCAAGACATCCCTTACCAGTCCGCCGTGGGTAGCATCATGTACGCCATGGTAGGGACTCGTCCGGACATCTGCTATGCTGTGGGACAAGTGAGCAGATTCGTGGCCAACCCTGGGCCACAACATTGGCAGGCAGTCAAGCGCATCTTGCTCTACCTGCAGAAGACACGTCACATGGGCCTTGTCCTTGGAGGCCAAGAAGGAACGGACCTACTTCGTCTGAAATCCTACACCAACGCTGACTGGGGAGGAAATCTTGACGACAGGAAATCCACCTCTGGATACGTGTGCATCTTGAATGGCGCTGCCATCTCATGGGCCAGCAGGAAGTAGGATTGTGTTTCCGTGTCCACGGCTGAGGCAAAGTACGTTGCTTTGTCTGAGGTGTGCAAGGAGACTCAGTGGCTCCGCAGCCTGCTTGGCAAAATGACAGTGCCACAGAAGGACGCCACGATCGTACACATGGACAACATGAGGGCCATCTCGATGGCTAAAGACGAGATCATCTCCCGGCAAACGAAGCACATCGACATACATTACCATTACTCATGTGACCTGGTCATGAAGAACGTGGTGGACTTGTAGCACTGTGGAACAAAGAGCATGCTTGCTGACTGCATGACCAAGCCGCTGGAGAGAGACTTGCATTATGCAGGCATTTGTGGATTCGGCATGAGGAGTGCGGTAGAGGAAGGGTGAGCTCCAAGGCATTGATGGAGCCGAGCAAGGGACAGATGGACAGAGGTGCAAGGGAGAGATTTGTTGAAATGGTATGCACCTTGTCCACTGCCTAGCTGGCTAGCTACACATACAGACAAGGCATGCACTGCTCTATGGAGTATGTCCCCTTGGTCTGTTGTGAGATGGGCCAGGAATGCACTGTCCATAATGGGTATGTCCCCCGTGGCTCATCATAGGAACCATGCATTTTTGGCTTGGTTGATTAGGCACCGGAGTCTCAAACCAGAGGTCGTGGGTTCAAACCCCGCGACGGCAGGAATTTTCTTTGAGGCCATAACTGGGACAGGAAGCTTCTAGGAAGCTTACTAGAGCCTGCCTTGAGGATGACACTTGGCGGTCTAAGGACGCGCCAAGTAGGAATGTAGGTTGAGGTTGGCTCCAGTGGAGCCACTACAAGCAAAAGCTTTAGCAAAGCTCTGCAAGTATAAAAGCCTGTATCTTGCATGCATCTATTTACAGTTCTTGCCTTTGAGACTCCTTACAGAGTGTCCAACCAAAGGTAGACACTGAAGACCAACATGCGGACTTCGTGACGTTGCAAACCAAACGAACCTAAAGTGTGGATCCCTCATTCGAGGGTGATATGTTAGCTTGGTTGCAATACCAAGAGCGGTTGGCGGCCTCCCATGTCGGGACCCGTTTTCTAGAGCATTGCTATCCGGCGCATTGACACCTGTATCTTCTGACTCTGACTGATGAATTTACCCGGATGCGGTGGGTCTACAGTCTTCGTCAGAAGAGCGACGCCGCCCTTGCGGTTCGACTCTGGCTAGTGATGGCTGAGCGTCAGTCCCGCCACGCGCTACATACCTTCCGCTCGGATCGCGGCGGTGAGTTCCTTGGTGAGGTGGACTCCTTCTTTGCTGAGCACGGGATTTTTCACCAGGTCTCCGCTCCTGCTACCCCCTAGCAGAACGGTGCATCTGAGCACTCAAACGACACCATGGAGGATGCGGTTCACGCCATGCGGTCTGAGTGCGGTCTCCCACAGTCTTTTGTCTTTGAGGGTTTCGCCTACATGACTTGGGTCTGGAACCGCCTCCCGCACGGTGCGCTTCCGGACTATATTACACCGTACGAGCTCTGGTTTGGACACCGTGCTGACGTTTGTCTCGCTCGCGTCTTGGGCTCTCTGGCCTCCGTGTGGTACACCGAGGACTAGCAGGGGTCCAAGGTCTCACCTCGGGGCCGCTTGTGTGCCTTCATCGGCATTTCCTCGCGGTCAAAGGCCTGGTGCTTCTGGGACCCTACTCGTCGTAGCGTCATTGAGTCCCGCGACGTGCGGTTTTTTAGTCTCTCACCTACTGTGACCTGACTTCGATCACAGCAATCTTCGCCGCCCATGTTCCTTTCTGTGAGGGCTCTCAGCGGATGGGGGAGACTTTTACGCCAGCGAGCACCTCTCATCAGGCTGATGTGTCCGCTCGAGCCCCCTCTCAGTCTCTGGCCCTTGATGATCCGGCGATCATTGCTGTCGGTCCAGAGATCTCGCCTGTATAGCCTATTTCACACGCCACAGATACCTCTGTCCCCACGCCTCCTTCTGCACCAGCACCTGCGTCTACTGGCACTCTTGTCTCTGTATCTGATCTAGTCTCGCCCACTCCCGTTCCTACGTCGATTGGTACTCCTGCCTCAGTGTCAGGTCCAGTCATGCCTGCTTCGGCTGTCACACCCAGCCCCGTGTTCCCCACACACGCATCTCCTTGCACGGCATCTCCGGCTGCCTCGTCTCAGCCCTCATCAGCTATGGCCGTACCTGTTCCTGTGGTCGCACCTGTCCCTGAGCCTGAGGTGCGTCCCTCAACCTCAGGTTACTCCCGTGAGCCCGGTGGCCGTCTTCGACAACTGGATTCCGGAGCTCAGCGAGCGTTGGGCCCCGGACCCAGGTGCTCCTCTCGCAGCATCGCGAGTGGTGACCCCGACACAAAGGCCCTAGGCCTGAGTGTCCGCACTGAGCTCACAGAGGTACATCTAGCGTGCCCCGTAGGGCACGACCTCGTCACTTGCGAGTTCCATATCGCCTGTGACGTTGCACCTGATCTGTTGGTTGTCAGGCCTGGCACTAAGGCACGTGCACTTGCCACGCAGAGTTCTCCCTCTATAGCGCCTGACCCGGGCACACTGAGGGAGGCTCTCTCATCATAGGATACTAACGCTTGGCGTGCTGCCTGCGAGGATGTGCTTTGCGCTATCCGAGAGCACAGAGTCTACGAGCTTGTGGACCTTCCTCCTGGGAGGAAGGCTATTCAGGTCAAGTGGGTATTTGGCAAGAAGGTGAAGCCGGATGGCTCACTGGAACGCTACAAGGCCCACTTGGTCATCAAGGGGTACTCTCAGATTGAGGGAGTCGCTTACACTGACACCTTTGCCCCTGTCGGCCGCATGACTTCAGCTCGAGCTCCGCTCGGTGTATTGGCTCAACATGATTGGGAACTGCACCTGATGGATGTGAACAATGCGTTCCTCCATGGCTCTCTGGATGAGGATATTTACGTGGCTCAGCCATCGGGCTTTGAGGACGGTGCCAAGGTCTTGCGCTTGCGCAAGTCCTTGTACGGCCTCAAGTAGTCTCCGTGATGTTGGAACCGCGAGATCACTGGCACTTTGACTCGTGTAGGATACGTAGAGAGCGAGGCAAACCCCTCTCTTTTCATCCTATTGACACCCGAGCGGTTTACCGCCATCCTGGTCTATGTCGATGACCTTCTCATTGCGTCTCCTTCCTTGGAGGCCGTGAAGGAGGCCAAGGCTGTCCTGCACACTGCCTACAGGATGAAGGACCTCGGTCCTGCATCCATGTTTCTTGGTATGGAGATCGTGTGAGATCGCAGACGTCGGACACTGTTGTTGCATCACGCTCGATACGCACGAATCGTGGGGGAGAGCTTCAACGTTCTCCTTGGTGCAGTTCCCTCCGCTTCCACACCTCTTAGACCTGATGGGCAGGATGCTCTGAAGGTGGATGATCTTACACAACTGGGGGAGACAGTGGACATGACCTTGTACCTCTGTCTCATCGGATCTCTGATGTACTTGGCCACTACCACGCGTCCTGATATCGTGTTCGCCGTCAGCCTCCTCGCTCAGTTCTCGCAGGATCCACGTGCAAGAGCCGTTCACGCAGCTGTGCAAGTGGTGCGGTACGTGGTCTCCACGCCGTATCGTCAGACTCTGTTTTCGTCGACAGTGTTCGGTGGTCCTTGACGGCTACACTGACAGCGACTGGGATTGGAGCCCAGATGGGCGCAGTCGTACTCGCTACGTGTTCCTGCTTGGTGGTACCACTCTCTCTCGGCGAAGCGGGAAGTAGGACCGCATCGCACGTAGTTCGTCGGAGGCAGAGTACATTGCTTTGGGCGGAGGGGTTTCTGAGGCAGTATGGCTGTAGCGCTTGTTTCTTGAGCTTGGGCAGTCAGTACCCGCCATTGTGCTGCGTTGCAACAACCAGAGTGCTTTTTCCATTGCAAAGAACTCCGGTGTCTTTCATGCTCGCACAAAGCAGATTGCGGTTGAGCATCACTTCGTTTGTGACCTCCTGGAGCGACGTGTGATCTCCGTCATGTGGGTTGGCACTGACATGCAGCGTGCTGATTTCTTGAAAAGGCACTAGCTCGCGGAAAGTTCTTGGTGGCCATTCGTTCTGTTGGGCTTCGCCCCATGCCTGAGGGTGGTTGAGTGTGGGATGTGCATCTGTGCCTCATTTTTTTGTGTCACCAACTATTATGTTCGTACCAGTGCTACACGTGTATGGACATGCGTACCATCGGGTCATGGGGGAGTGTTGTGACTTGTGACGTTCTTGTATAGTTTACTGTGACCACTCGACCGCGTCCATACTCGTGCAGATCCCTGAGGCGGGCCCTGGTGACACCGGTGCGACGACTGGCGGCGGACTAGCGGCTTAGAGCTGGCTGACTACCGTTCCAGAGCCCCAGATGCTGCCGGGACTCTCTGCTGTCTTTTCTACAGCTTGCAGGCGTCTTTTGGCGGACTGGCCATGAGCCCTATTTGCATGTTTTTGCATTGTATGTCCATCGTCTGATGATGGATGCATGCATGTGACCAGTCGTAGCGTCCGTATTTTGATCCTGCACGTCTAGGTTTAGACGGCGTAGCCTTTTGACATGTGTGCGCAGAGTTATGGCCAAAACAGTGGTTTTGGGCTGGTTATTAGGACAGCTCTTGGACTGTCGCGTGCGACACCCGTCGTGCGTCGCGGCAGGTATTTATGCCTTGGACCTGTCATTTGTTATTTCTCTCTGCAATTGTATTCAGTTTGAGTTTCTTGACACTCTGTTCGTGTCCCAACCCAGACCCTTGCAGTTTTGTCTCAAACTTGTGACTGTTGTCACACGCTGACCTAGCGCTGACGCCTAGTGTCACGGCAAGTGGTTAGGAAGGTTCTAGGAAACTTCTCACCAAGCCCCTAGAGCAACACACTCAGCCTCTGATGAGCTACGTGCTACACAATCTTGCTTGCCACTGCGCCGTGACACAGCAGTGCCACCTAGCAAGAACACATAGTCTGTCCAACTGTGGCCATCAGGACTCCATACCCAGTCATTGTCTGTGTAGTCGTCGACTATCACCGAACACTGCCGTCAAAAGCTAAGTCCGAGGTACATTGTGGAAACCACGTACCACATCACTCTCACAACCGCATGAAGGGCTCTTGCCCGAGGACACTCTTAAAACCGTGCTAGGGGGTTGACAGCGAATGCAATGTGGGGTTGTGTGGTAATGGCAAAGTACATCAAATAGTCAGTCAGGCGCAAGTACAGGGTCACGTCCATTGTCTCACCTAGCTGTGCTTGATTATCCACCTCTAGAGCATCGTGTCTGTTAGGTGTGATGGGGGTTGAGGCTGTGGGAACAGCACCAAGGAGGTGAGCAAACAGCTCCCCCACAACGCTGGCTTAACGTGCCTGATGTAACAAGGGTATCCGACACTGATGATCACGCAGGATCTCTATCCCGAGAAACACAGCTTAAGGACCTAAGTCTTTCATCCTGTAGGCAGCCTAAAGGACTGCCTTGGCCTCCATCGAAGGAGACGCAATAGTGAGGTTGTCTACATAAACCAGGATGGCGATCGTGGTTATGGGCCCAGTAACACACCTCATCCGGCCATCGTGGTTGTGGGCCCAGTAGCCTCATCAGGCCCCTCTAAGTGAAGTCATCAACCAGGGTTAGAACATATTGACCCCGATTAGAGAGGGAATCGACTGGGAAGGGACCGAGAAGGTTCGAGTAGACCAACTCGAGTGGGCGTAGTACCTTGGAGGAGGAGTCAAGGTAAGAGCAACAATGCATCTTACCCTGGCCACAAGAAAGACAATTGGTCTTGGGCGGTTTCTCAACGGAAGCTGTGTCAAGACCGGAGGCAGGCTGAGTTCGAATGAGCTTAGACACAGTGTCCGCGCTCATATGCCAGAGGTGAGAATTCAACAAGCGCTGGTGCTCAGGGGAGAGAACACTAGTGAAAAACACACCTATAGAAGAGAGAGGGGGAGAAGAAATGGAGGAAATGGAAAACGACACATGACAGAGGTCATCAACAACAGAGGCACGAAGCACAATGGCATGTGTGCCAAGAAAAATCATTGTGGCGGAGTGAGCAAAGTGCTCAACAGTGAGACCCATCCTAGTGCATGCACAAACATGGAGGAGGATGTGCTCAAGATTTGGGAGAAAGAGCACATCGAAAATGTACTAGGGGCCAGAAGGACCATCAAACCACACAACCCCAACACCTTGCACAGGCAACGACTGGCTAGACCCTGCGCGAACAGACCAAACTGATGTAACGAGACCAAGCACAACAAAGTCACTATGATGAAAAGTTATGTGATGGGTGGCACAAGAGTCAATGATCTAGGTTCCACTCGGCTCATGACTAGTCTTTGACACTGAGAAAATGCCAGAGAGTACTCTGCCTCTGCTGGACATGTAGTAGCGGACACACAACGATAACAACATGGATCTGTGACTCATCAAGCCAGTTGGCACCATCACGTCCATCCTCATCGCAAGCCAAATAAGGTGCACCAGTAGCATCTTCATGGGCAACAGACGTAGCAAGTCAAGCCATCTTGAGGCTACTCGGCTGTGACAACGCACTCGCACCTCTCTGAATATGAAGTGCTAGTAGTTGACAAAACTCTGCGATTGCGCGATCCCAAGGGTCCATATCACCGCTGCCGCCTGGTGAAATGAATGCATCTGCTGTAGTCGTGGTCGCGGCGCACCCCGTCTATGTGTCAATCAAGGAAATCTTGTACGTGTGTTCCGCTTAAAGGTCGTGTAGAATCTGAGTCCAGTGAAGAGGCTGCTCACAATCTGTGTCACGGTGAGCTCCACTACAATTGTATCAGTGGATAGATCATCAACTACTAGTACTTGCTGGGTACTGCTACTGCTATCAGTGGAGAGATCATCCCTTCCCCTGTCAATTCTTCCCCTTCTTCCCTTATGTGGCCGCTACAACAACATGAGTGTGGCCACTTGGGGAAGAAGAGGAGGAGGAGGAAGCGATGGTTGTGGGACTGGTGAACTAAGACAGAGGCGTAGGAGGGGTCGCAGCCACTCCTACAACAAGTGGACTACGCTGATCGCCGATGGTAGCTTCATGAGCCATTGTGGCCTGGAGGAAGTAGCAATGGGCCCAAGGAAGCAGTTGTAGTGTCTTCGACAACTCAAAGAGAGCCATACGGTTGAAGCCATTGAAGAGCTTCACGTGGTCCAAGTGCGCCCCCATCATTATGGTGTTGAGTGCCCACAACTACATCCGGCCACCGACGCATGTAAAGGCACATTGCGTGCCTCCAGTAGTCAAGTACAAGCTCCATGGGACTCTGACGGAGGGAGTGAAACTCACATAGTCCGGTCACCCTTGTGGCATGGGTCTCCGCAGAGAGAACTGCCAGGGCCAGCTCCCAGCCGTGGCACAAGTCTGCTATAGTCCCAATCTCACCCAGGAAGGGGCGGAAATTGACCATAGTCTCCCGTGGCATGGCATAGAGAGGACTGTGCATCCCTCTCACTACTGTCTGGACTTGGTGATCATCGCGGGTCTGGTGCTAGCTGTGGCAGTAAGGCCGAAAACCTTCAGAATGAGCCCACACCTGAAACAAGGTCTCTCAACAATGGAAGCCCTCGTTGGTATCATAACTGGGTGGAGGTGTCTCAATGTCCTTCGGTTGCCGCTCCACAGGGAGGGTGACCGCAGGTTCGGGAGATGGTGGACGAGGTATAGGAAGACCACCAGTGAGAGAAACGCCACCAAAAGTGAACGCTGCTGAACGACGTGCTTGATCCTGACGGCGAGAAGGTGGCAGACTAAGGGCCTGTGACCTTAGACGTAGCTCACAAATGTGCTCCTCAAGGACATGAATATTGTCCTTGCATGTGCCATCCTCTATCTCCTCCTCGTCCCAGGTGTGAACCTGAGATGAGGGGTGTTGAGGTAGCAACGTTGTGTAAGGCGTAGACAGCTGAACGGATTGTGTAGCTGTAGTAGACCCTCGTGGTGGCTGCTGTGAAGCCCCCAAACGACCTCGTAGTAACACAGGTATCTCCTCCAATGCGTCCCTTTGTTGTTACTGTTGCTGGCGCATCACAACGTGCATCCGACGAAGCTCGTCCATCACGAGTGATTGCAACCTTTGACTCATGATGCCCAAAGAGGAGGAAGAGGAGGTGTTTCCTAACCCTTTGCCCTTGTCACGTACTAGCGCCATCGTAGTGCTCAGTATGGGGCCAAAAGTCTAAAATGCTCCGATGCGGGATGTGTCCTGCTTGCAAAGGACATACTAGCAAGAAACTATGGGAGCCTACAGGCTTCAGGGATCTAGCCACTCTGTGCGACTTGAGTGACCTGCAAAAGCTTGCCGGACTCTGGTAGCTAGCTGGTCTGCGTGAACTCATCGGATTATACGACCTTACCGACCTGCAGAACCTTACCGACCTGGGGGACCTGACCGGCCTGCGGGACCTGACTGGCTTGCAGGACCTGACCGTCCTACGGGACCTCACCACCCTGCGAGACTTGACCGGCCTGTGGGACCTGACCGGCCTTGGGAGCCTAACCGGCCTGTGGGATCTGACCAGCCTATGGGGCCTGACCAGCCTGCGGGATCTGACCGGCCTGTAGGACCTGACCGGCTTCCGATACTTGACCGGCCTGCGGGACTTGACAGGCCTGCTGGGCCTGACCAGCTGACGGGACCTGATCGGGCTGCGGGACCTGAAAGGGTTGCGGGACCTGATCGAGCTGCGGGACCTGACCGGGCTGCGGGACCTGATTGGCCTGCAGGACCTGACCGGCCTGCGGAACTTGACCGGCCTGCGGGACCTTACCGGCCTGCGGGACCTGACCGGCTTGCAGGACCTGACCGGCCTGCGGGACTTGACCGGCCTACAGGACCCGACCGGCCTACGGGACCTCACCTGGCTACGGGAATTGACCTGGCTGCGCGGACTGACTGAGCTGCGGGACTTGACCAGGCTGCAGGACCTGACCGGGCTGCGGGACCTGACTGGGCTGCGGGACCTGACCGGACTGCGGGACCTGACCGGACTGCGGGACCTGACCGGACTGCGGGACCTGACCGGACTACGGGAACTGACCGGATTGTGGGAACTGACCGGACTGCGGGAACCAACCGGACTGCGGGAAGTAACCGCACTGCAGGAAGTAACTGGACTGCGGGAACGGACTGGACTGTGCAAACTGACCAGACTGCGGGAACGAAGTGGCCTACGGGAACTGAGCGGCCTGTGGGAACTGACCGGCCTGCGGGAACCGACTGGGCTACGTGAACTAACCGGTCTACAGGAAGTGAATGGACTGCGGGAACTAACCAGACTGCGAGAACTGGCCAGACTGTGGGAGCTACCAGACCGCGGGAGCTGACCTGACTTCAGGAACTGACCGGACTACGGGAGCTCATAGGACTGCGGGGACTGACCGGGCTGCGGTAAGTGACCGGGTATGGGGAACTGACTAGCAACGGCAGAGGCAATAGTAGCAGCAATAGCGGCAGGAGCAGCGGCGGCAGCAGTAGCCGCCGCAGACAGAAAGCTTTCTATACCTCTGCCAGCCTCAGCATGCGGTATAGACCCGTTCCGACCGGCTGCGGTGGACGCGCCTGAAACTTCTTGGGTCGCGATAGCCTGGACACGGGCTCCTGCTGTGACTGTGGCAGCACGTTACTCAGGATTGCGCACGCGTCTAGCAGCACATCCTCCAGCAGGTTTGGCAATACCAGGCCCATATGATGATGAGTCAGCTGTTTCAGGTCTCCTCTTCCTCGTCGCGGGAGGCGACTCATGAAGTTTTTGCAAAAGGCACACATAGCGCACTGTCACGTCTCTACGTTTACTTTAACACATCAAAATTTTTGTTCAGATAATGGATGGTCTTACTGGCTGGTTCCACTATTGTCTTGTTGATTCAAGTGTGCCGCACCGGTAGTACTTATAGAGTGGCCTCTTGAACTTCTTCTCAGGGTTAGAGTGCTCAACAATAAGATCATTGATGCTATCTTTCTCTTGGCGGTAGGGATTGTTCAGAACCCAAGGCCGGTGGAAGAATGCCACAAAGTCAAGTACAACAACATTTTCCTGTTCACCATCACCCTTTGCCTTCTCACGCAATCTTCTACACAACATGTGTTTGAAGAACAAGCCACAATGTCGAAGGGCATACTTGCTCGAACCTCTGCAGCTTTTGAATTTCTGATGAGTGGGACTTCATCGCAATGAATTCAATTACTTTGTGAGGTTGCCTCTATGAATTTCGTCCAATTGCCATGCCTCATGCACCCATTTTTGCTAGCCATTTAACGTTTTTCACAATTATTAGGTCTGTAGAATAAAAAGATTGCAAGCGTGGTCTTAGGTCATGTTGGACACATATCCCTGCATGCGTGCAAAATGAAGTTTTTGCATCCTACCTTCTGAAATGTGGATGGAAGTGTGCGGGTGGAACAATAGAACAATGTCTTGCGATGTGACGGCTACTCTAGAAGCCATGCCAGCAGCAGGCAAAGGTGCCCACGTGACTGCTGCTGCACTTGTTTCCCCTGGAGTCCTGTCTGAACCTGCTGCAACTGACGAAGAAAGAACAATCACTTCTGGCTCTCTTGGCTCTCGTCTTCCACGTACGCAGGGGCGCGTTGAAGGTAATTTGTGGCCCTGAAGCGAGAAGGGGGACTCTCCAGCTGTCCCGCTTGACGTCGAGATGTTTAGTTCCTCTATGATACACGTCTCCTCCTCCAACAGACCACGAAACGGCCCCCTACAAGGTAAGCTACCGCCTACCGGGAGTCTCCCACAAGGTGCTTCACGAACTAAGTGACACACAGAGTTGTAACCCTAGGGTTGCACAGCCTTCTGTTGGTGTCACCATCGTCAAAAACGCCTAAGTGTCAAAACCTGAGAAAACGTGTCAAAGCAACTAAAACGGAGCATGATACACACCTAGTAGCGGTGAAACCTCCAAGTTGCTAATCGAAAGCAGAAAACACCATAGATGATTCACGACAGAGTTGCCTGTTCCATAAGATAAGAATGAGAAATGGTGTTTATGTAGAAGGAATATCAGGTTCTGTTGAATGGAAGAGGACCCTTCCTGTTAAGGGAACAGGAAAACCATGTTATGTGAAAAGCAAAAGCCTGTCCGGGTTATGGAAAAGGGTTCTTCGTTTCGTCTCTTCGAAGACGGATTGCAATACCGGCTGACGTAATGGAATGTTCCATTGAGGGAAATGGTTTTCCAAGATTTGTGGATCCAAACAGACAGCATTTCCTGTTTCTGTCAACCAAAGAGACTATTCCAAAGTCGTTGCGATTCACAAAAGCGGAAAACAGTTTCTTGATTTTGTTCATGGAATAGGAAACACAGTTTCTGTGATGGAATCTTGTAGGAGTGCCATTTTGAATTACACAAATGGTTAAAACTGTTTATGACTGGAACCACGTATCTCAGTACCAACAACAGATAAGCCTGTTTTGTTTCCTTTCTGATTGACGAACATTCTTCTTTCGACAAAGAGGCATGAAATCAGTTTCTCTTTCTGTCATCCATATCATTGAAAAAGTCGTGTCTCATGTCACCATTCTTTGTTCGACAAAGAGAAATGACAATTCCATCGCGTCAAAGTAAACTCGCGTTGAATACGAAACGGAGGTTGTGTCCCGGACGGTCATGTGTCCATACGTGCCTTTCCTTTCAATTTTTCTGTCTAGTTAGCCGGACATGAAGCAAAGCAGAATTCCTCTTTCGTTTTCCCAGTCTCATTGCACAATACAGGGTGAATACGTTGAGAAGCTTCTAGGAACCTTCCTAACTGCTTGCCGCAACACTAGGCGTCAGCGCTAGGTCAGTGTGTGACAACGGTCACAAGTCAGAGGCAAAAACTGCAAGGGTCTGGGTAAGGACACTTACAGAGTGTCAAGAAACTCAAATCTGAATATAATTGCAAAGAGAGAGAGAGAGAGAGAGAGAGAGAGAGAGAGAGAGAGAGAGAGAGAGAGAGAGAGAGAGAGAGAGAGAGAGATGACACATGACAAGAACACAACATGAATACCTGCTGCGGCTCACGGCAAGTGACGCACGCGCAGTGTTAGTTTGTCCTAAAACTGGGCTAAAATCACTGTTTTGACCATAACCCTGCGCACAGGTATCCGAACGCACCACCGTCTGAGCCTAGAGATGCAAAATCTCGATCTGGATGCTACAACTGGTCACACGCACAAGTTCGGCATCTATCAGTGGACAAACAATGCAAGACATGCAAATTGCGTCCGAGAGCCAGTCCAGCGAGAAAACTCTAGCATGTGCAGAAAGTCCAGAAAGGACCCCGGCAAGCACCCCGGATATCGTGGCAGCTTTCTGGCAGCTGGTAGTGCACGGAGCCACCACTCGTCGGTGCCCTGGCACCAACTGCGTCCGCATCATGGATCATGTCATCATGCTCTCAAGTAACGCCGCTCCATACCACCAGTACTGGGCATACAGATTATTATTGCGTCATCGCTAGTGACGGGTGGAAGCCACACAAACCAACATACGTTTCCTTATTCTTGTCCAACGGACAGGCAATTGCATTTGTCATTAACCATACTGGGCTAGTCCATCGTGGAAGTTTATTGTTTGGTGTAGAGCGGTGACCTGCGCCGGACAGCTAGCTGCAGCCAAACACCATGTCCTTAATTTCCCTGTTCTATCGCGCCAGATGGGAAAATGTGTTTGGTCATTAAACGTGGAAAAAACAATTCTGGTTATGCAAATGTACATGGAATTGAGTACCCATGCGATGCATGACGGAGGGGTTTCCTGTTTGATTCCCCAAACCATAACACTCACGTTTGGGCAGAGAGTCATCGTGCATCTGGTTTTCCCGTTTCTGTCATGTCAAATGGGAAAATTCTTTTGGTGACTGAACAGCCTGTTTTGGTTTACGGAACCGGTTTCCATGTTTTGTCACTTAGAAAAGGGATTGTAATTCAAGCTGAAGGAACAAGACTGCTTTATCGAGGAAAATGATTTTTGATGTTTTGTGAAACAAAACAGACAATGTTTCTCGTTTCAACCATGGCAACCAAAGAGATTAATTTCACTTCATCGAGCTTCACGAAACCTGAAAACAGTTTGTAGCTTCTGATAATGGAATAGGAAATACTGATTTTGCAATGGAGACTTCTAGAAGTGCCGTTTTGAATATGGGAAATGATGAAAACTGTTTTGAATCTGAGTTCAAACAACATATAAACCTGTTTTGTTTCCTTTCTGATTCACAAACATTCTTGTTTGGACAAAGAGGCATGAAACAAGTTTCTCGTTTCTGTCATCCATATTGTTCCAAAAATCATCTACTTTCACCAAAGAGAATTGAATCTTCCATTGCGTCTACGTGGGAAAACTCTCATTGTATGCTACCGGGTAAATGTGTTACCCATTCCTGTCTGACGGAGAGGTAACTACCTGTTCTTCTAACCATTTGGGATTAGTTACATTATGGACGTTTACCTTCTGTTGCAAAGCGGTCACCTGCGTCGAACCCAAAGCTGCAGCCGGACATCATGTACTTGGTTTCCCCTTTCCTATCGCTCCAAATGGGAAAATGTGTTTGGTGGACAACAGAGTTCATGCAATGAAAATGGAAGCGGACTTAAGTACCCCTTCAGTGCACAATGGAAAGTTTTCCCGTTTGATTCACCATACTGGAACATTCACGATTGGACGGAGTCATGAAACTCGTTTCTTGTTTCTTTCAGTCCAAAAGTCAGTGTGTTGTCACCAAAGTGAAACACCATTTCCGTTGTGTCCAAGGAGGAACACTTGCGCGGTGTATGGACCAAAGGTTCTCGTGTGGATGTCATGTGTCTGAATCAATCCTGTCCTCCGATCTCTTGTCCCTATTAGCTGGACATGAGGTAGGCAAATTCCTCTTTTGTTTTTCTTGTCCCGTTGTACAATGCCGGACGAATGCGTTTCCAATTCCTGTCCGACGGAGAGGCAATTACCTGCTTTTCTTAACCTTTTGGGGTTGGTTAGATTCTGGACGTTAACCGTCCGTTGCACAGTCGTCACCTGCGTCAGACCCAAGGCTGCAGCTGGACACCATGTACTTGGTTCTCCTGTTCCTATCGCCCCAAAAGGGAAAACATGTTTGGTCATTGAACATGGAAAACATAATTCTGGCTATGCAAATGGATGTGAACTTGAATAACCTTTTGATGCAGGAAGGAGGGGATTCCTGTTTCATTCACCAAACTGGAACATTCACATGTGGAGAAAGAGCAAGAAAACACCTTTCTTTTTTCTACCATCTATATTAGTCCGAAAGTTGTGTGTGTTGTCACCAATCAGAAATACCTCTTCTGTTGTGTTAAAAAAAAAAGGAACATGCACAGTGTATGTAAATAAGTTTTCCGTTAGGATGTCATGTGTCCGAATCAATCATGTTCTCCGATCAATGGCTCATTTTCACTGGACATGAAGGTTTCCGCCTTTCCTCTCGCCTTTTTTTCCCCCGACAAAAGCAAGAGGAAATTATCTGTTTCATTAACCATTGCAGGCAAGTAACATTCTAGACATTGAGCGCCTATTACAGGGTGGTCACCAGCATTGGATGCATGGCTGCAGCTCGACACCTTGTACCTGGTTTTCCTCTTTCTGTCTAATCAAATGGGAGAATGTCTTTGGTGATTGGAGAACAGACAGGAGTAGCTGGTTTCACCCTTTCTGTTTCGTCAAATGTAAAAAACTTGTTCCGGTAATGAAAATGGAAAATGAATTCTAGGTAGATGGCGTGGCCTCTTATTTTATGCACCAAATGGGCATATTCCCGTTTCCACACGGAGTCATGAAACGCGTTTCCAGTTCCTGTCGTCCGGATCAGTGCAAGTCGTGTTTTGTGCCATCAAACAGGAATGCACTTCTTGTAATGTGAATGAATGAAAATTTGGTTGGTGTTCCATACAAGAGTTTGCTCCTGGACGTCATGTATCCGTACTAGGCTTTTCCTTCAAATGCTTGCTAGTCTTAGCCAAAGCCAATGCAGAATTTCTCTTTCATTTTCCCTGTCTCGTTGGACAATGCAGGGCGATTGCGTTTCCCACTCTTGCCAGACAGAGACGTAGTTTTGTTTATGATTGTTGCTGCAGCCGGACACTAGAAGCTGGTTTCTCCTTTTCTGCTGCGTGTAACACAAAAACGTCTTTCTTTAATGAAAATGGAAAAGGACATCTTGGTAGACAGAAAGGTTTCCTCTTTCACTCACCAAATGGGCATATTCCCGTTTTGAGAAGGAGTCATTAAACACATTTCTCGTTCCTTTCAACCTATTCACTGTAAAGTTTGTGGTTTGTGTCACCAATCAGGAATTCACTTTTTGTATTGTGAAAGAGAAAAATTACAGGCAGTGTAAGAAATGAGGGTTTGCTTCTGGATGTCATGCGTCCCTACTAGGTCTGTCCTCCAAAAACTTGCTAGTCTTAGCCGTACTCAACGCAGAATTCCCCTTTCGTTTTCCCTGCCTTGTGGATAATGCAGGGCAAATGTGTGTCCTACTCCTGTCAGACAAAGATGCAATTACTTGTTTCATTTACGATTGGGGGTTAGTCCATTCTGGTCTTCCATCTGACCTGCGTCGGAGCGAAGGCTGCAGCCGGACCATAGTAGCTGGTTTCTCCGTTTCTGTTGCATCAAACAAAAAACACTTGCTCCGATAATAAAACATAAAAACGACTTCTAGGAAGACAATGATTTGTCTTGTTAGACTCACCAAATGGGCATATTCCTGTTTTGACATGGATTCATGAAACACGGTTCTCTTTCCTGTCATCCAGATCAGGGCAACAGTCGTGGTTTGTCTCACCAAACATGAACCCCTTTGTTGTATTGTGAAAGAATTAAAATGCGGGTGCTGTACGAGACAAGGGTTTGCTTCTGAATGTCACGTGTGAGCACTAGGTTTGTCCATAGAACGATTGCTACTCTTAGCCATAGTTGACATAGAATTCCTCTTTCATTTTCCCTGTCTCGTTGGGCAATGCAGGGTTAATGTGTTTCCTACTCCTGTCAGACAGAAAAAAAAAACCTGTTTCATTTACGGTTGTGGGTTCGTCCATTCTGGCCTTCGGTCCCACACATGTCGGACCAAAGGCCAGAAACAATACCGTACTGCTTGGTGATTTCAATTTCTAAAATAATTTCCATGGTGTTATGTTAATTCGTCTAGGTATTTCATCAATTTCTTGTTGTTAAAATGAACAAAATAGGGTTCATCCGTAGTTCTCATTTCGTCCCAGATAATGTTTTTTTTCATGTGGTCCACTGTTGACTCCCCGTAAAGCTTCCTGTTGGTGAGTTTGAACATCCGAAAAGAGGAACGGATTCACAACAACAGTTGTCTCTGGCGCGTCGACCGTTGTCACTTTGAGTTTGCCTGTCAGTGATCTGGTCTGTCGAGAAGTGACCAGACCCGTCTATTTCACATACTGGAGCGCACTGGAAGCCGATGCACATGCACGTGTTGCCTCACAAGGGTGAGTTTAGGAATGCACGCTTGGCGTTGGTCGGCACAGTTGTCCACACAGCACAACAGTGGGACACCATGGCTACCCTCAAGGCATTTTTTTGAGAAAATTTCACCTGAGGAACCTTTCGTCTGGTTTTCCTGCATGGGATCCCATGTAAAAAAAAATCACAAGCCAATTTTGCACATCTGAAAAGTCAGTTTGACATGACTGGCTACGACAGGCCAGCGGAGGCAGATTGACTTGCTGTGAAAAACTGCATGTGGTGGTGTCCAAGAATGATCATTGAAAAACTTGAAGGGGGCGAGTTTTTGTTCAGCAACACCCAAAGTACCATTTGAATAACATCTTTAAGGAAAACATTGTGTGAACAAAAAGCTAAGATAAAGCATAGAATCTGAGATATCAAGTATTAAGAGCAGTACAAGAGGTTATAGACACTATGAAGACTATGTTAGGGCACACAATTCCAATGGTGGATCACATCGCAAAAACTTCTGTAAGTGTGGGAGTGTCACGAGTGGTGACTTAGCAACATGCACACCCACAATCAGGTGCTTCACAGGGGTAGCGCTTCAGATAGAAACGAGAAAAACAACCAGGACGTAGGGTACAGGAAACACTACAGGATGTAAATCTATTACCAGAATCGATCAAAGAGAATTCTAGAGTGGTGAGGATGACGGGGGCTATCACGTACATCCATATCTGGAGACACCACAGGGGCATCTCTTTTCTGCCTTACAATGATGAAAGGCAGAAAAAGTGGAACATGACATACTTTATGAAACACAATTTCAAGCAAGACATGAATGCAGTCGATTGTATAGCAGTGGGAGTGAGCAAGGGTCACGGGACAGCGATGTGCACATCCACAACTGAATTCATTATAGGGGCACTGCTTGGGATAAGGAAAGTTCAAACACAGTGACACATAGGGAGTACAAAATCATAACTTAAGCAATAAGAAACACATGATTCAAGTACTACAGCAGTCCGAAAAGAATTCTGGAGCGCATGGGGTGAAGGAGGTGGTAGGGTAGTGGCTTGCACACCCATGAGTAGCTACATCACTGGGGCACAAATTGGGATAATGATGGTGCAAATAAAAAGAGAAATGTGGCAGAAAAAATGATATGCAAGGAAATCTACAGTGTGAAATTCCAATACTAGAGTGGAGAGGAAAAACATTTAGATTTGTGTGTGTCATTTGGTGATCAGAAAAGGTGTAAACACCTACAATAAAATGCATCAAAGAGGCATTGCTTTGGTAGATGACAAGGGAAACACACAAAGACATAGGGAAAAGGAAACTACATGCAATGGAGCTTAAGGCATGCAAATCCAGTACCATAGTGGACCGTAATGAGCAGAGGAGTGGAGGTTTGAACGGGTGATGGAGTAGCAACGTACACACCCACATCCAGATGAATCAGATGGGCTCCACTAGAGATGGGAATGAGAAAGATTCAGTGGAATGATGAGCAAGGAAAATGATATGCAAGAAAACATATGGAATACAGTTCTTGCACTGCAACAGAATGCAAAGAATTATGAAGAGATTGGGGTAAGGTGGTTGGTGGGGTAGCTGTGCGCATACCCATTTCTTGATGCATCAAAATGACACCACTGTGGTTAATGAAAAGGGAAACACACCAAGATGTAGGGATTAGTAAACACTACGCATTGCAATTTCTTGACGTGCAATTCCATTATCAGAGCAAACCATGAAGAATCGAGGAGTGGTGGCAATGATAAGGTGGTGAGATAGAGATGTACACACCCACTTCCAGATGAATCACAGGGGCACCAGTCAGGATAACAACAAGGCCAACACATTAGGAAGTACACCAAAAAACACAGGATGCAACCTATGCAACACAATTCCAATACCAAAGTACACCGGCAAGAATTCTATACCGATAGGGGTGAGAGAGATGGTGGGACATTGGCACAAATCCCCATGGGCAGATGCTTGACGGGGGCACCACTAAGGATAACAATGATACAAATGCATCACAAAATAGGGCATGGTAAACGGTACATGAAATTTTTTATGGCAAGAGATTATGATTTTAGAGTGGAGTACAGAGAATTGAGGAGAAGTGGGGGTGAGGGGGTTGGTGGATGACCATAATGCATGCCCACTACAAGATGCGTCACAGAAGCACCGCCCAAGGATAAGTTCAAGAAAAATGCAACGGGACATAGGTAAAAACTGGTACGCATTGTTATTCATGGCACACAATTTCAAAACAAAAACAAAATGAACATGCTTTTAGAGCGGTTGTTGTGAGGGGTTGGTGGGACAGCGATGTACACATCCATGGAAGAATGGAGCACAGTGGCACCACAATGGAAAACGACAAGTTCATTAGAATGCGTGGATGGAAACGCTATGCGGCCAATACAAAACTAAATTCAGGAGCAGCTTGAGTGAGGAGGTGGTTCGGTAAAGGGATGCATAGCAACAGCCACATGCGTCATGAGGGTGCCACTCAGGATAAATGTAAGGCAAATGCATTTGGACAATGTTCCTGAGAATTCAATGCAACAAAATTTACGACATGCAATTCTGATACCAGAGCTGTAATGTACTCGGTATCCAGCTCCTGTACAGAAGTCGTCGTTGGATTTTGCAGAATGGTGTCCAGATCAAGCTGGAGGAGATTTTCCTTGCGTGTCACTCTAGGGGCAATCTTCATCAACGATACTTGTAGAGAGACACAAATACTTTGGTTGCCGGAAGCTCATTTCCTAGTTTACCTCATCACCTTGTTTTGGATCTCAAACAAGGGGCCAGTCGATTAACGGGTTGTCACCAGACCGGCCATTATCCTGAGCAGCACCCCCATGATTAGCCAGAAGGTGGTTCGGCCAATAAAGTGACCCGCTTGATTGGCAGCCAGAAGGTGGCCAGCCGATCAACGGCCGGTCATATGACGGGCCACTGGCTGTCCAGCTAGCTGGCAGCCAGCTTGCCGGCGGCCAGCAAAGGGTTGGCTGCCAGCCACTCCTCACTGTGGCAAAGGATGGTGTCCAACCACCCCTCGCTTCCGCTAAGGGGGAGGGCTGAAATGACCGTTGAACTACATTTCTCCCCATGTTCTATGAACCTTCCTGGTGCATGACCAACAGGTAGGAGCACTACATAGTGAGCCTTCAACATTTAGGAAGAAAATCAATAATTTCAGTCACCACACAAGCATGAATACCAGCATGGAAATTCCACCTAATGTGCATCTTGTTGGTTAGCATAGCTAGCAATATTTTCCCTTTAGGCTTGAATGGCTGTATGACATCCATGTTGGATGTCCCCAACCTCTCATGGTTGTTGTCCATGAATTCCGGCCAGCAGGAACGTTATTCAATGATGACGCGTTTTGGTGGTGCCCTCTTCCATGTGTCAATCCGTGTGAGCCACCAAATTGCTCTTGAACTCATTGACACCTTAGTGGACAAGTGATATCTGAGCTCCCATGAGTTTTGCCAAGGTTCAGATTTAGCCCAATGGACAAAGTGAAACGTTCCATAACAACCTGCAGTCAGAGTCTATGCTCTTGTTGCTAGAGTATGCACAGGATCTTGTATTGGACATGAAAAGCAAGGACTTCTGGTGGTGGCTGAATGGTTTCTTTTGTTTTTGTGTATGGCGCTAGTAGGCTCACACAAAACATGTCATATATCTTCATGATTTGTGGAATCAATGATTTGTACTTCACTGGTTCAATGTGTGCAACGATGGGAAACAACCCAATGCACTTCCCTAGAAGTTTTTGTGCCCCTAGCAATTTCAGCTAAAGGTTCTTAGTGCCAAGTAGTACCTTGTTGTCGATGTCAAATGGGACCTCACAGCAAATTTTGTCAGGTTATGCCTTTTGGAATTACTAAGCCGCTTGAAGATGACCCTTCATCTCCTGTAACAAGGAGTCTATCCACTTAGAAAAGGCTTGAGTAAAAGGAACCTATCCTTCTATACTCCTAACCATTACCAATGAAGAGGGAATTGTTGGATGCCGATGAATGTTTAACAGAGACGGTGTGAATTAAGTGGACTCGTTCACTCAGCTGTTTACCGCAGAATTTGTAGGTGCTCAAAATTCCTCCTAGTATTTCATGCCGGGGTCCACGTACATGTGGAGCATCAAGAGTGTATTTTGTGCCCTATGTTTCTATGTTTTTCTTATTGGATGAAAGTTTGTCCACATTTGAGATTTTCTCTTGAGTTACTTGTGCATCCGTCCTCAAAATTGCCTAGCAAATCATCAATCTCAATCAAAGATGATATACAATGGCAAGCCTTGATACTTCACGACAAGCCTTAACTAAATAGAAATAAGTTTTTGTTACTAGGAATAGTGATGTTAGATCAGATACTTATATCCCCTGATAAAAAGATTTCCCATGCATCCAAGCATGCTAAAATCAGAGTAGTAGAGCCCCTACTACCACTGTTGAAGGAACTTTGGTGGAGCCGCCCACCTTGCCTTACACGCCAGGCAACTGGAGGCGCTTCAACGGTGACCCGTCGGAGCGTCTTTCCTCGCCCAAAAGTCAAGGAGAAGTTTACCCTAGTTAAAGAGGTACCTTTGGTCACTTCATTCATGGCCCTGGTACATTTAGAGCTCATTGGAGACGAACTTGGAACAGTGGCAGTGGATTATCCGGCCACCCATGCAGGTACGAGATTCCACCCGCCCAACACCCGTCTTTTGGGCTAGGTTAACTTTCTTAATTCTTACTCAAATCAAGCAATTCAAAGCTCAATCTTGTATAGAACAATCCAAGAAATGTAAACCTGAAGATAGATCAGGTATTGATCACTCCTTAGTGGTCGATCCACGGAGTACGATCAAGGGCACTCATGGCAAGGAGCACACCATGTCAACAATCTCCCCTTGCATTGCAACATTGATGCCTTATCCTTGATACCTGTAGTATTTCAAACCTCATAGTGCAAACCGAGCTCTCTGGCTTCTACAGGCATGATGTACTCCGCTTCGGTGCTAGATAGTGCCATACAGTCCTGCTTCCTCCTTGCCCATACAATTTTTGTACCACCAAGCACAAACATGTACCTTGACTTTGATTTTTTTTTCATTCACATCACCAGCCAAGTTGGCATTGGAGTAGCCAACCAACACGCTCCTCCTCCAAAATGAGCTGCGACTGTTTTGTCGCCTTGAGATACCGGAGGATCCACTTTACCTCCTGCCAATGCAACGGCCCAGACTAAGCAACATTGCGGCTCACTTTGCCCTCAGTGAAGGCTAGGTCGGGTCGAATTGCCACCATGGCGTACGTGATACTACTCACTACACACTAGTACGACACACCTGCCATCTCCCCATTCTCCTCATTTGTGCTCTGTCCTATGCTTTAGCTTAGCTTGCATGTGGGTGTGCAGATGGGGTTGCACTCCTCCATGTTGTAGTGGTGGAGCACCTCTTGCACGTACTTTGCTTGCCCCATCTCTTGCGTGCGTACCTTGCGGTCCATCTTGATGGCCACGCTGAGGTAGTACTCGAGCTTGTCCATGTTGGTCATTTTGAACCAACCGTCCAGCTGCTGCTTCAGGTTCACCAACTCCTCCATGTCCAATGATACAAGGATGAGGTCATCCATGTAAAGAACCATGGTATGGTACAACCCTGACTGCTTTTGCACGTACTCACTGAGATTCACCTTGCATCGCTTGCTTCAGCCCATAGAGCACCTTGCAATGCTGGCACACCTTCCTCTACGGCATGTCCACCCCCTCCGGCACCTCCATGAGGACCTCCTTGTCCAGATTGCCAGTGATTCCTGCAGTTTTTACGTCCATTTGGTGACTTCATAGTCAAGGGCCATTGCCACAGAGAGGATGGTGAGGATTGAGGAAAATTCTGCCACCAATGCAAAGGTCTTATTCTAGTGTTCACCCTTTCACTGGGTGTATTCCTTTGCCACCAGCCGCGCCTTACACTGCTCTGCCTTCCCCTCCTCGTTGAGCTCCTTCTTGAAGATCCACTTGGAGCTGATGATTTTCATGTCATCCGGCCTGTTGGTCAGCTCCCAAATTCCATTTTCCTTGTGAGAGGTGAGCTCAGATTTGATATCTCCCTCCTAATCAGCCCCATCATTTTGCTAAAAAGCCTCCTTGATGGTATTGGGCTCCTCTTGTGCAAAGAATGCTCAAATAAACCCAGTCCACAGGCCCTCTATGGCATTGTACTGTTTAGCCGTCTTCCTTGAGTGTCCGCTTCTCCAAGGCTAGTGTTGCTGTTGATGCTGCCCTCTTGCAGTGCCACTAGCACCATTGGCCTGCTCCCCCTCTCTTAGTGAGCGTGGAGATGCAGGCTCACTCCTCGCCTCCTCGTTCAGCTCTACTGCTGCCGACGCTTTGGACTCATTTTCTGACTTGGCTGAATGCAAATCAACTGCTCCTCCATCCTTCGGATGGTTCCCATCTGTCAAAGCCAATTATACGTGACCCTCTTTTGCATCTTCCTGCGTCTCCCCCTTGAGGAGTGGCAGCCACACCCCCTATTTGGAGAGACCCGCATCCTTGTCCGTCCAATGGTTGTCCTCATCAAATGTGATTTCATGGATCGTCACATTCTGCTAGCTCCGGGGGTGAAAGAGCCGGTACGCCTTGCTCCCGCTCTCGTACCCGCAGAAGATGCACCAACGTCTCCGCGGGTCGAGCTTGCCCCGCCCCTCCCATGCCTGCACAAGAGCATGAATAATGCAGCCAAATGTGTGGAGGTGAATCATAGTTAGCTTCCTCCCACTCCAAACCTCTTGTGGCATCTTCCATACCTTTTAGCAACGTTTTCAGCGTCAACTTCATGATGCATGCCGCTATCCGTGCTGTCGCTATCCAGTACTTTTGAGGCCGGCATCACTCAACATAGAGAGGACCATGTTGAGGATGGTACGGTCTGCATGTGTGGTGTGTTTTTCTACCATGCAATCCCTTTGCTCCTCATCAATGCCAAGCAGCCCTCGTACTCACCGCCGTTGTCGCTCCAGAACGCACCTTCAAGTCCGTTTGCCGCTCCACTGCTGGCACGAACCCTTCCATTCATGACAACACATCAATTTTTTTCTTGATGTTGTAGCCATATAGTTTGCGGCTATGGTCATCCATGAAAGTGATAAAGTAGTGTGCCCCACCAATCAAGGACACAAATGGTCCGCACGTATCTGTGTGCACCACCCCCAAGTTCATTGATGCACACATCCCTTTTCCATCAAATGACTGCAATGTTGTGTTGGCGACCACGCACGGTTTGTACACGGCATTGTTAGCTGCGTCAAGGTTGTTCACCTCAAGACCCCCCAACATTTCCTTCCTTGCTATGTCCCTCGCAATTGAGGGAGCCATGTGACACAAGCGGCTGTGCCACAGGTTGAGGTCCCCAACGTCCTTTCTGACGTGAGTGACATTGGACTCCGCCCAACTACCAATGATCTTTGCACGGTGTAGGTACAAGTCGTCCTCTTGTTTTCCAAGTACAATCACCTAGCCATCTCTCTCCTTCGGGATGATTTCCTCCTTGTTGAAGAGCACCTTGAGCCCCTTGTTTGTGAGGCGGCTCACTCACAGAAGATTTGTCCCAAAGTTGGGCATGTGGAATACTTCCTGAATTTTGCTTGTAACAGCCTCCTCGTTCACATCCACCTCGATGTGAACATTGCCTTCACCGGCAGCCAACTCTGTTTTGCCATTGGCCATTGTCATGCGCTGCTCCGAGCCACCATAGGCGACGAATGCCGCCTGCTCACATTGCGTGTGGCATCCTGATCCGGAGTCAATCCTGTTGAGTCCCGGATCTGTCAAGTCAACGGGCTCTTATGCCATCAGTGCATGGTTGTCCTTCTTTCCAGCTTTCCCCGACAGGTCCCAATTCTTGTTGGGGCAGTTGTGTGCATAGTGGCATTCTTTGCCACAAACGTAGCACTCTTCCTTCTTGTTACCTTTCTTGGTACCCTGCTTCAAACCCTTTCCCTTCTTTCCTCTCCCTCCACCTTGAGGGCGTACGGCATAGGCGGAGCTTGATACTGCCCCAGTCTCTCTTCCACCACGCCATACCCATTCATTCCGGATGCACCCAGCCACCTTCGGGGAATTCAGCTCATCGGCGGACCAGTTGCCAACGACTGTGATCATGGGAATCTAACTGTCCAACAGTGCCAGGAGGAGGATAATAGCTTGCAAGTAAGGGTGGACCTTCCACCCTATGGCTATGCAATCAGCAATCAGGGACTCAATATGGTGCACGATCTCCATGATTTTGTTGCCTTTGATGGCTGTGAGAGTGACAAGCCTCTTGAAGATAAAGAGCTAGTTCGCAAGGTTGCTAGACTGGTAGATATTACAGAGTGTCTTCCAGTCCTCCGCGGCCTCCATGTATCTTTGTACTTGTCCAATTCCTCCAACGGCGCGGTATCCGGAGCGGTAGTTCCTTCACCCTTGACCAGTTCAAGCAGGCCCTTTTCGTCAAGGTAGACCTCAAACTCACACCTCCAGCATGGAAAGCCATTCCCGTCAAGCTTTGTGATGGCACCAATGCTCTCTTGCTTGGTCGTTGTCATGGTGCACGGCGTTAGCATGAAGTTGATAGAGCTAGGGTCCTTCTAGTCACTTGGGCCCATAACCCTTTGTTTGCACTAGTGGCTGTAGAGGCACCCTCAATAATACCTAGCTCTCACTATTTCATGCTGCCAATGATTGGAGCAGCCAATGGACACCAATGGTGAATAGTATAGAGTACGAGGATCATGGATGTGAGTGGCCAGAACAGATCCAGTTCAGGAGAACTGAATTGAAACACGTTTTTGTAAATAGGAAAAATGGGTTTACTTTAGATCTTTGTTACTGTGATCTAAGCTTTCCAAAGCATCCAAGCACAACCAAATGAGAGTAGTAGAGCCCCTGCTACGGCTTTCAAAGTAATCTGTGGTCGAGCCGTCCACCTTGCCTTACACGCTAGGCAATGGGAGGTGTTTCAACGGTGGCCCGTTGGATAGTCTTTCCTCCCCCAGAAGTTGTGGAGAACTTCACACTTATTAAGGCGGTCCCTTATGGCCACTTCATTGATGGCTCTGGTGCACTTTAAGCTCATTGGAGACAAGCTCGGATCACTAGCGGTGGATTATCCCGCCACCCATGGCGGAAACCAGAGTCTACCCGCCCAAAACCCAAAATTGGGCTAAGCTAACTTTCTGAATGCTCACTGAAAACGAGCAATTCAAAGCTCGATCTTGCATGGAAAAATCCAAGGAAACCAAATTCAAATTCAGGTCAGGTTTTGACCACTCCTTAGCGGTTGAGCAAGGAAGTAAAATCAACGGCACTCATAGTAAGGAGCACAACATGTCAACAATGACTTGTTCTATGTGCCAATAGATTCCTACGATCTCCACCATTCCGTACATTTCAAGATTCCAAGAGTACTGAAACCAAGAACCCACACAATATCCCATCAACATCGTGCTTAGAAAACCATAATAGCGGATAATCTCTCAAGGTGGTTGTTGCAGAGGTATAGGGGGATGTGGTGTTTGCACGATAGCTGTCGCAATGTCTATACATCACCCGCTGACCTCCGTGGCTACTTTAACTCCCATTGGATTTCGGCTGAATGGATTGACCATGTTGATGCGTTGTGGCCAATATTCCCATGTGAACAAGAATCAACTCAGGTATTTTCTCCAATGCGCATGTCTTCTTGACAAGTTCGGTTGTATTTGGGAAAAAACCAGTGGGTTGTGGCTGGTCACAACCATCAAGTCCCCCTCAGCACCCTTGAGGTAGCAACGCCACATCTTGAAATTGCGTCCCATACTGAGGATCCCTTAGTCCCTAGTCTTGTACCGCATCTCCATGAGGATGAGCTTTCCGCTCTCATACATAACTTGGTGACCATTCTACACGAGGACTACTCCAAGTCCTATTGCTAACGCATCACATTGCACCTCCTACTGTTGTGATGGATCCAAGAGAGCTAATACAAGTTCTTTAGATAGAATCTCTTTGAATTTGAAGAAATGTTTCTTGAAATCAGATGTCTTTTCCAAATGCATGTTCTTTCATGTGAGACTATTCATCGGAGCCAACAGGGTTGAATCCCCCTACGTTAACTATCCAAAATACTTCACAAGTCCGAAGAAATACTTAATCTTCCCAACATTGTTTGTGCGCAACCAATGCATTACAACTTAGAAAATTCCTAGGTCGACACATATGTCGTCCTTTCTAACAATGTATCCAAGGCATTCAAGCTCATCCTGTACAAAATTGCACTTTCTTCCATTACCATACAACTGTTGTTCTTCAAGGACCAAAAGGACTTTACGCATATGTTCCATGTGCTCTTCCTTTGCAACATTTCCTAGAGAAAATCATGGTATTTATAATAGAATAAAACAAAAGGAGAATGTTTCTAGGCAAATGTTCAGCTCATTTCTCCCTGGAATGTTCCTAGGGCATTCGTTAACTCCATGCACAAAACCCGGAGTTGACAATGTCACATATGCATTTGAAACACAGTTTTGGGTAACTTTGCAATATGGATTTGATGGTACTCTTGAGTAGAATCCAAGAACAAAGAGATTTTTACTCCTTAGAGTTAGTCAAACATGCTCTCAATCCATGGTAATGGGATTCAATTATTCAAATTTAGCATTTTCAGCGCTTGGTAGTCCACGCACATGCATAGACCACCATCGGATGCTTGGCTTGATCACCCTTTTGCAAGGTACTATTTAATTTGTAATTGGGTCTCTTGCCTTTTGGCTTGAGTAAGGCAATAAACTGGTCTACACAAAAGAGTCGGAATGAGACGCGACGGAATTATAAGGCCTATGTGTTGTTATGGTGGAATCCTAGCTGGTCGATCTTGGAATGCATCCAAGAACTCCACTAAAGGAATTATTTTCCATTGGGGTGTGTCTTCCTTCATTTTATCCTCCACATGAAACACCTGTGCCAAGAAGTATTGTCAACGTCATCAAATGTGTCCCTTGACCTGCATTGCACACAAATTGGTATGACAATTATGTACTCAGAATCAATCTAAAGTGGCGCTGACCATTACAAAGGATCAAGTGCTTTCATTCAAAGCACAATATGACCTTGTTTTTTTGGATCCAAGGATTGCCTAGCACCACGTCAAACAACTCAAGAATGTTGAGTACCTTCAACGCAATATTCCATGTGAACTCTTGAGTGTAAAACATTTCTTTTACAAATACCAATCATGTGTACTACACAGATGTCAGCAAGGACAAGTACACCATTCTATGGCTCACACTTCAGGCCCATCTGTCAAACAAATCCAAGGCCAAAATAGATTCATGCCCTCTAGTGTCAACTAGAATGTTCATGAGAGTTGAAGCCAGGTAACCTTTGAGCTGCATCATGATTTTGCCTCCACTCTTCCCAGTAAACAGGCTCAATGATGGCAAGCCAAGTTTTTGGAAAACATAGAATCGGTGCGGTGGGCGCTACAAATCCCATGATTAATCTACTTGAGTCCATGTCTTGTGGTAATCTATAAATGTGGCTAGAACCATTTGGTCTTTGAATTTGACTGGGTTCAAATTTTCAATTGAAGGTGGTGCAAACGTGATTGAGCTGCTTCACAAGGGTTTGCTTTCATGATTTCTTTGCACAACTCTTGCACGATGGTTGGTGTTTCCACCACTAGGCATGTTTGATCATATATCTCCTCCAGAGATGCAAGGTTTAGTGGGCAATGTCTGTCAACAAGGGGAGAATAAGGTTCAATGACAGGTGAGAAACCACCCGAGAAATTTGAACTTGTCAAAAAATATGTCTTTACATCCACATCTGGAAACATGAACCCACACTTATGATACACTTTTACTCCTGACTGGTCCCTGCTTAGGTCAGTCAAGGATGGAGGAAACCCACACTACGACCTTCACTATTTCCACGCCAGGCCCATGGCCATGGCTGGGGCCCTGTGCACGACCCTGTCTATGGCCTCCTGGTCCACCATCCGCATGAGGTACTGCGACTGTGGCCAGTGTCACGGCCTATTTTCCACCAGCAGCAGCCTTAGGGCACTCAGCCCTTATATGGCCATGTTGCACAGTGGGAAGATTTTGTCATGGAGAGTTGTGTTGCGACGCTCGCTCCTCACATGTAGCTCAGTTGTGCTGCCACAAGCACTGCGGTGAAAGTACATCACAGCCACCACATGGCCTTGTGCTTACCAGTCTTCTTGATTTGTAGGATGCTTTCCCTTTATCCATTCCCACTACCTGGCTCTCTCTTCAGCTCCTGTAGCATCCATGCACATGATGTGACCATGTTGTGCATGCCCACTTGGGCGTAAATCTGAGTACTACTCCATGTTCGTTGAATACATTTCAGTCAAGTAGTCACAGAATTTCCTCTAGCTTTTCCAAGCCCGGCCTGTTGCCATCTTGGCAGTCTTGTTTTCAGCTTCCCACTGGCAAGACTAAGACGAAAGTGCTCTAGTAAGAAGCACCCTAGGTACTTGAAGGTCTGGGTCCTACTATCCTTAGTGAAGCTTTTGGCTTCCTCCAAGAGTAAAATGAACTTGCTTTAATAACCCTGGACGGAGCTACTGAGCCGCTTGAATTCCTTGATCTTATGGAAGGCATGCTGTGCTCCCTCACACTAAGTCAACTTCTCACACATGACAGCACAGAAAGCCTCCCACGGCATGGGCTGCCATTCTAGGTGTGGCTCCTCGACAATCCACTCATTGTTCATGTATTTGAGAGCTGTTCCTCAAGCCATGATGTGGCAAGGTCACACCACCAACTGAGTGGAGCCTTATGGACATGCAAAATGTGCTCCATGCAATTTAGTCAGCCGGTATGATTCACACCCTTCTGGAAGATTTCCACACTATGGAAGAATGACATATGCATGATCAGCACCAATTATGCTGAGGTAGGTCCTCGCTACCACTTGCAGTGGCACCAGCACCTATGGCACACTGTGAATTCTATTGTATCCGTACATGGGTCACACTCTAAAACGCCTTGTCAAGGTCATTGCATTGATTTGTGGTCTCCTAATACCGTCCCCCCTCCCTCCCAGAAGAAAAGGGGAGATAAATAAACACATCAGAGAGTTGAGAGCTTTAGGTTTCCATTTTAGTTGTAAACAACTGCTAGACGATACTGTGGTGGCCCAATGGGCAAAGATCAATCGCAAAAACAACAACTTTTTATTGTTGATGTTAGGTTATGTCAGAAACATACCTCCACTGCTAACTGTTAGTATGAGCAACATTTTATGTTTTCAAATATCAAACATTGGAAGAGAAACAAAGATAGTGGGGACTTCAGGTTTCCTAGGCAAAAAAGAGAGAGGGAGCTTCAGGTTTCCAGGTGAACTACTTCAAATTGCTGCTAAGTGCAAAACAAAACACATGCTAGCTGTGAGAAATGTTTGATGTTTGAAAACAGCAAATGTTGCAAAGGAAAAAAGAGAGAGGGAGCTTCAGGTTTTCATGTGACTACCAAAGTTGTAAACTAATGCAAACTTCTACTAAATCAAAGAACAACAACTGCTAACTTTTCATGTTTAGAACGTTTCCCTGTTTCATGTTTGCTTTTCATCTCAATGCACGAAGCAATAAAGTGAAAAACCAGATCCTTTCTAAACCAATATGGGACTGGATGAAGGCAGCTAGTCAACACAAAGCCAAAGCTGAAACCTTTCACTGTATAAGTCCTTTTGACTTCTAGAATTTGATTTGATATTCCTGTGACCATTAGGGTTATGTGAAGAATTAGTTAGGTATGATTGTATCACGTTAATGCTTTTGTTGTATCAGTTTTTCCATAGATCCATAACGAGCACCGTTCAGAAATTTCAGAAACCATTATGGAGTTGTGATGAAAAGAATGTGCGCAGCTAATGTACCCATCACTTATCAGCACACAGAAAAAGCATATCCATCTCCCAGGCTGTGGATTTCTATTAACTGCCACACCTAGAGATCGGTGACCTAGTTTTTCTTTTGATATGGAAGCTTCCATGTTTCACAGTCATTCTACTGGGTTGATGGGTTCATGTCTCAACCTGTGTGTCGTGGCCGACTCTGTTCTGAGACAGTTTTCCTTTGATAATCTAGATCGAGTTTGAACAGTCTTCACACATTCAGAAGAAGTCACCTTTGACACCTTCATCCCCTTCAACCCCTGATCTCTACATATACATTGCAAAGGTCAGATTGTAAACAATAGAATGCACCAAAAAGGAATCCACACTGGAAAACATGAACACCCTGAGTACATGATTCATCTTCGTTCTCCTTGGTTGCAAAAACTGGCTGGTTGCATAGACTTGCTGGTCCCTGCTCCAATGAGACTTGCCCCATGGTTAGAGGAACGGCTGTCCTCATGGTCTGATTGATGTTGGCCAGTGCGTTGACAAAGCTCTGAACAACAAAAAACCATTACATTAGTCAAGACTAATCAATAGTGTTGCATAGCATGACAATTTTTCATGTACGAATGTAGATCTGACACTGCTTGCTGTGGAAGTGCCACTCTCAAAGTGTCAGCTGTGAGAATTTTGCATAGTCAAAGAAACAAAATCAGTTGATAAATTTGTTGTGAGATGCAGGAGTTGTCGTAAATGCACTCTTTGTAAAACGTATGTCTTGTCTCTATAATACATTTTCCCCTGATGATTACCAACTCCAATCCATTACAAAAATTACTGTTCGCTTTATGTAAACCTTTCAGCTAGTCTCTTTCCATGTGAAGGATGTCTTCCATTTCAAGGATAGTTCGTGGCGGGCTCCTTTGCAAATGTGAAGTAAGAGGCTCTATGTAACCGACCTTCTGCCATCATTCCATCACATTTTCTTTTGGCTTGTCCAGATTTTGGCCTGGAGCTTGCCAGATGAGGTGTCGGGTCTTCAAAAACTTCTTGCATAAACACAACAGTCCCACACACTGCATCAATACAACTGTCACATCTGCAATGGGAGAATAGAAACATTAACTTTAACTGAAGTTACTGATTTGTGCGGGTTGGCATCTGGCTAAGTGTAGAAGACAAGCTCATCAAAGAGAGTTTGATCTGCACGCTGAAAACACAAAAAAATGCTTGAATATTGTTGAGCTAAAACCACCACCGGTTCCAACTTATTGCCCGTATGCCGATAGGTCCTCCTCCTGTTGCTTGGCAAAAGACCACTCACAAGCCTGACTCAGCTGCAAATGATTTCCACATGTTAAACATGCCAAGGCGGATATGCAATAGAAATTCACGTGATGGGGAAAACATACCGGAGCAGCCGTTGGTACTCGAGGCAGCTACAGGTTTCTAACAGGGCCACAAGTAGTCCCAAAAGTTGCAGAAACAAGGCTAAAACAAATTTGACTTTCACACTTAGCACGACGTGTTGCTAATCCTAAAGCACACTGTGCAATCTGTGTGGACTGGCCAGCTTCTGTTGGCTGACTTTCTTTCGTTGACTAACCACATTTAGTGGACTGAGCCACATTTGTTCACTAACGAACTTCCACAGCTTGAACATCTTGTGTATACTTGCAAGCTTCCATGACCTGCGCGACTTGCAACGACTGAGCTGGGGGCGGGAAATGGACGCCTTGTGGTAACCAATTGTGTGAAAACCCACCAACAAGCGCAGACTCACCGGCTTGCGTACCCTGACCTCCATGTGTGGATTGACCTACTACTGAGGACGGACCCGATTGTGGGGGCTGACCGCGAGAACTGATCAGATTGTGAAAACGGACCAAACTTGGGGAACCATCCAGACTGCGGGAACGGACCAGACTGTGGGAACTGACTAGTTTGTAGGAACTGACCAGACTGTAGGAACTGACCAGACTGTGGGAACTAACCGGACTACAGGAACTGACCGGACTGCGGGAACTTACTCGACTATGGGAACTGACCGGATAGGGGGAACTCAACGGCCTGTGGGAACTCATCAAACTGAAGGAAATGACCAGAATTTGGGAACTAGCCGAACTACGGGAACTAATAGGACTATAGGAAGTGATGAAACTGTGGGAATTAACCAGACTGTGGGAGCTGACTAGATTTTAGGAACAAACCGATCTTCGGGAATTGACTAGAGTGGTGGAGCTGACCGGGCGGCGGGAAGTGACCGGAATGGGGTAACTGACCAGGTATGGGGAACTGACCAAGCCTAGCAACGACAGAGGCAGCAACAATAGGGACAGCGACAGGAGCAGCGGTGGTAGTAATATCGGCCATAGAAAATGAAGTTTCTATACCTCTAGCAGCCTCAGCATGCATCACAAACCTGTGGTTATCATCTGTGGTGGACACACATGAAAGTCTTGTGTTGCAATAGCCTGGACGCAAGCTTCTGCTGTTACTATGTTGGCACGTTGCTTAGTATTGCATGCGCGTCGAACAACACAACCACAAACGGGTTTGGTAACACCACACCGAGATGATGATGAGTTAGCCGTTTAAGGTCTCCTTTTCCTTGTTGCGGTAGGCCACTCAAGATCATCAAGTCTCTGAAAAAAGCATATAGAGCTCATCGTCTAAATGTTTCCTTTCACATTACCAAACTGCTGTTGAGATAAAAAGTGGTCTTACTTGTTGGTTCCACTGCAATCTTGTTGATTCTAGTGTCCCGCATTGGTAGGACTTATAGGGTGGCCTCTTGAACGTCTTCCCAGGGTTAAGGTGCTCAATCATCACATTATTGATGTTATCCCTCCCTTTACGATCAGGATTCTTCAAATCCAAAGGGCGTTAGGAAAATGTCTCCAAGTCAAGTGTTACAAACAGTTTCCAATTTCTATCACCCTTTGCCTTCTCACGCACAATCGTTTACGCAACATGTATTTGAAGAATGAGCCACAACATCAAAGAGTATGCTTACTCAAACCTCTGATGATGTTGAAACTATTCTAAGTCAACATTTATTGCAAAAGACATAATTTCTTTGTGAGGTTGCCTCCACTACTTGCGTCCAATTGCCATAGAGCATATGTTCAGTTTTGCTAGCCATTCAACTTTTTGCACAGTTGTCATGTCTTCATAATGAAAAGACCGCAAGCATGGTCTTAGGTCATGTCATAAACATACCTCTACATGCGTGCAATGTGAACTCATTTTCAGATTGTACTTTCTGAAGTGCCAATGAAAGTGTGCAAGTGAAAAAACTGTACAACATTTTGCAATGTGCCGGTTGCTCTAGAAGCCATGCCAGCTGTAGGGGAAGGGGACGATGTCATTACCAGCGCACTAGTTTCTCCTAAAGTCCTGTTTGGAAGCGATGCAAGCGAGGAAGATGAAACAATCGCTTCCGACTCCCTCAACTCTTTTGTACCACATACACAACGGCACAACAAAGCCAGTCTACAGTTTTGATGTCAGGACGGGAATTATTGGGCTGTCTGGCTTGACATTGAGATGTTTAGTTCCTCTGTGACAAACGTCGCCTCCTCTAACATACCATAGAACAACCTCCTGCAAAGCATCCAATCACCGCATACCGAGAGTCTATCAGAAGGTACTCCGCATGTGACAGATAAAATTGTAACCATAGGCTTTTGCCTATTGGCGGCTTCACCATCTTAAAAAATGCTGAAATTTCAAAACCTACAAGCATGTATCAAAGCAAGTAAAATGGAGGATGATACACACCTAGTAGCAGTGAAACTCCCGTATAGCTTATTCAAGCAAGAAACACAATAGATGATGCACAGAAGAATTTCCCATGTCATAAGACAAGATCAAGGAATGCCTGTTTATGTGGAAGAAACACCAGGTTCCGTGGAACGGGAAGAGGATGAATCCTTTGAGGAAGCAGGAAAATGATGGTAAATGAGAACAAGAAATCCTGTTTGGTAGAAGAAAGTGGTTTCCACGTTTCTTCCCTAAGAAAGGTTTTGCAATCCAAGCAAACGGAAAAGGGTTCTTCCATCGAAAAAATAGTTTATTTGTGTTTTTTGGAATTACACATGAATTCTTTTCTGATCTATCAACCAAAGCGATCATTTCCTTGTTGTTGCAATTCAAGAAATTGGAAAACAGTTTCTTGCTTCTGATGATAAGATAGTAAACATTGTTTATGTGATGGAAAACTCTAAAAGTGCCCTTTAGAGTAACGCAAGTTAAAACTATACATGACAAGAAAGAAAGCTTTTGGTTCAAACAAAGGATAAGCTTGCTTTTTTTCCCTTTTCATTCGCAAAGATTCTTCATTGGATGAAGAGGAATGAAAGAATTTTCTCATTTTGTTCATTCATATCATTCCAAAATTTGGGTTTCCTTTTTGATACACCATATTGGAACATTCACATTTTGATAGGATCAAAAAACGTGTGCCTTTTTTCTCTCATCCAAACCAGTTTAAAAGAGTGAACATTTGGACGGTGTACAAACGAGAATTTGCTTCTTGTTTGTAGTCAAAATCTGTGCAAAAGGTGTGTCGCGTCATGAAACAAGAATTCACTTTTTGTGTCGTGAAAGAGTAAGAATTTGAGCGGTGTACGAAACGAGGGTTCGCCTCTGGATGTCATGCGTCCTGACTAGGTTTTCCCTTCAAATGCTTGGTAGCCTTTCTCAAAGTCGCCTCATGATTCTACCTTTGTTTCCATTGTGTTGGTGGACAATGCATGACGAATACATTTTCCACTCATGTTAGACGAAGACACACTTACTTGTTTTGGTTATGGTTGTTGGTCACTCCATTCCGGATTATCCATGTGTGTTGTTGAGTAGTGACCTAAGTCGGACCGCATGTTGGAGCCAAATACTAGTAACTCATTTCTCCGTTTCAGTTGCATTTAACGTGAAAACATGTTTCATGAATGAAATGGGGGACGATTTCTTGGTAGATAGAGTGCTTTCTTGTTTCATTTACCAAAATGGGCATATTCCTATTTTGACAAGGATTCCTTAAACACGTTTTTTGATCCTCTCATCCAGGTTAGTGCAAAATTCGTAGTTCGTGTCACCAAAAATGAACATCCTTTTTGCATTCAGAAAGAGAAGCATCACGATCAGTGTAAGAAACGAGGGTTTTCTTTTAGATGTCATGTGTCCCTACTAGTTTTTTCATTCAAAGGTTGTTAGTCTGCGACAAAGTTGATGCAAAATTCCTTCTTCACATTCCTTGTCTCGTAGGAAAATGTAGGGCAAATGTGTTTCCTACTCCTGTTGGTCAAAGAAAAAATGACTTGTTTTGTTTACGAGTGTGGGTTAGTCCATTCACGCCTTCAGTCCAACCTAATTCAGACGAAAGGCTGCATCCAAACAATAGTTATTGGTTTCACTGTTCATGTTGCCAGATACAAGAAAATGTGCCCCATTAATGAAAACATGAAAACGATTTTTATGTAGATCGCAAGGCCTCTTTCTGAATTCCCAAACGGGCACATTCTTCTTTTGACTAGGAGTCATGAAACATGTTTCCTACTCCTTTGAGCCACATAAGCGCAAAATTCTTACTTTGTATCATCAAACAAGAATGACCTTCTTATATCATGGAGTACGGAAAATTCATGCAATGTACAAAAAAATTGATTTTGCTTATGGATGTTATCTATCTATATTGGGTTTCTCCTTAAAATTCTTTCTTAATGGTAGTCAAAGCATAGTTCCACTTTCATTTCATCTCCATTGTTGAACAATCTGCGAGGAATGTATTTCCCACTCCTGTGAAATGGAGATGCGGTTACCTATTTTGTTTTACGCTTATGGGTGAGTCCATTTTGGTCTATGAGTGTGTCGTAGAGCTGTGACCTCAGAAGGACTGCATGCTACAGCGTGACACAAGTAGTTAGTTTCTAGCTTTCTATTCCACTAATGTAAAAACGTGTTTTGTGAGTGAAAAAAGGAAATGAATTCTTTGTTGACCGAGAGATTTCTCGTTTCATTCACCACACCGGATTAATGCCATTTTGATAAGGTGTCACTAAACACGTTGTGGGTTAGTCCATTCTCGCCTTCACTACAACTTGTGTCAGACCCAAGGCTGCATCCAGACAATAGTGAATCGTTTCAGCATTTTTGTCACGTGAAATGAGAAAATGTGTTCCGCTCATAAAACCACAAAATGAATCCTTGATTGATTACAAGGCCCCTTCTCTGATACACCAAACAAGCATAGTCCCGTTTTGACAAGGAGTCAGTAAGCATGTTCTCATTTGTGTCATGGAGATCAGTGCAAAATTCGTGTCCATGTCATCAAAAGAGGAATGCAATTTTGCATCGTGAAAGAGTGGAAATTCGGACAATGAATGAAACGACTGTTTGCTCATGAATGTAATGTTTTCTTATTGGGCTTGCTACTCCTAGCTGTATTTGACGTATAATTCCTCTTTGTTTTCCTTGTCTTGTGGAACAATACAGGGCAAACGTGTTTCTTACTCGTGTCAGACAGTCGAAATTACCTGTTTGGTTTACGATTGTTGGTTAGGCAATCGTGGCCTTCGGTCTGAACTTCGTCGGATCGAAGGCTCCATCTGGGCAATGATGGCTGGTTTCACCATTTTATGTTACGTGAAACAAGAAAACATGTTGTGTTAATAAGCATGTAAAACAACTTATGGGTTTATTGCGAGGCCTCTTGTTTGATGCACCAAACGGGCATATTTTTGTTTCAACGAGGAGTCATATAATGCGTTTCTCGTTCCTTTCATCCAAATCATTGCAAAGGCCGTGTTTCGTGTCATCAAACTGTAATGCACTTTTGAATCATAAAAGAGTGCAAATTCGGGCGATGTACGAAAAGAGGGTTCGTTTCTAGATGCCGTGTCCTTACTAGATTTCTCCTATGAAAGGTTGCTAGTCTTAGCCGTATTTCACACAGAATTGCCTTTTCATTTCAGCGAAGTCCTAGATGGGGGTAGCCAATGGTGAAAAAGATTCCGCGGGGGGTGTTAGTTTTTGCGACTTCGATGGGGGTGGTTGAAGCAGCAAGTGTGGACGCGAAGTTGACGTTCGAGTCTAAGGACTAGGTCCCCCCATTCCGGTCTTTGTGACTGAAAGTGCTGCCGAACGCCACAACGAACATCTCTAAAGTGAAATGGCATAAACGGTCCTCGTACAGGACGCAGTTCCTTTCGGGTTCGGACAACGCTCAAAAGCTCATCTCGACCACATAGAGCACGGAGATGATAACAATAGAGCAAACATTGCCAAAACTGAAAAAATGAGACAACAATTCAAGATGCTCAAATATTCCAATAAAAAAGTAAAAATCAAAATTTAAACATGAAAAATCATAGAAAAAGCTTTACATAACATTTGATGTGATGTGGAAGATAAAAGATGTGAATATAGGCAAACGTAATCTTTCAAACCATTGCAAGTCCGAAAAATTCAAATTACAACCGATATTCGATGTTCAAATTTGAAATGAATAATCTATTCATGTACGAATAATTTGATGTATACATAATTTTGAAATGGAAAAGAATGTTAACATAACATTCTATTCAAAATGAAGCGCTTTATCTTTTTTTAATTTCCCAATACATTCATATGTATGAAAAGGCCCCTTTATCCCTCAATTCTTATGAAAATTTATTGAATATTCAATATGGAATATTGTCTCTAAAATTTCATCAATGTCAAAAGAATGACTTTTTTTTCAAAACTTTGTATGTGTACACGATGAAATCAATTCTCCCACATGTATTTATGTTCTAAAATTGATTTTTATACATAAATTTCTATGAATATGTATATTTGTTTCTATATAATTTTATTTATTCATATCTCAATCCTTAGAAATAGCTATATCTTGATCTATATGTTAATCTATATCAATATCTAAATGTATGTAATCATCTCTCTCTAAATATATCTTCATTCATATATTGACATCTAAATCTATATCAATTTTGAGAACAATTTTTAAATATTTATCCATATCTTTATCTCTATTTAGAGCTAACTCCATTCATATGTTTAAATCTAAATATATCTATATCTATATAAATCTATATCTACATCCAAATCTAAAACTATATTCATATTTGTATGTACATCCATATCTTTATTTATAATTATATCAATATCTATATCTATGAATACCTATATTTATGTATAACCATATCTATATCTATATCTATATCTATATCTATATATATCTATATCTATGCCTATATCTACATCTATATCTATATCTATATCTATATCTATATCTATATCTATATCTATATCTATATCTATATCTATATCTATATC
>SZWC01012713.1:0-14498 GCA_023375785.1 Penium margaritaceum | reverse complement strand
CAGCAGCCGTGAAGGGGAAGAAGGGGAAGAAGAAGAGGGGACCGCATCAGCCTTCCGGTGGCACCGGACGGGCGGTCCGCTGCCACAACTACGGCGGACCTCATCTCTACACTGAGTGTCAACAGGAGCTGGACAGGGCGAGGATCACCCGCGGTCTTCAGGCAGCCCACGAGGAGCGGATCCGCACTGGAGCAGCAACCCGTGCCGTAGCGACCTCGGGGGCAGCACCGGCGGCAGATCCTCCGCCATCCGGGGGGAGTACCACACTGGACCCGAGGGACCAGACCATCGCGGAGCTACGTCGACTGCTGGCACTTCGCTCACAGTGAGGTGCGGGTGTGCTGTCACAGCCGAGTGGTCCACAGACTGACTGTCCATCTGTGTTTGTGGCACGTGGTCGTACTTGTGGAGGGGCTGCGTCGCCTGGTGAGGATGAGTCTGACAGCAAAGAGTGGTTGGATGAGTCGCATCGTCGTGCATTGTCCCGCTGTCCTGCCACACCTGCCGAGCGTCCAGCAGAGGCAGCGTGCTCTGTTGCTCGTTGTACCGTGACCACCACAGGTCGTGAGGCGAGTGGCCACTGGATCATTGACTCAGGGGCCACTCACCACATGACCTGCGACCGTACCGCCTTTGTCGTGCTTGGTCCTGTTGGGTCTGTTTGGTCAGTGCGGACAGGTTCTGGGCAGTCACTACCTGTTCAGGAGACAGGGGTCGTACGGTTCGATGGTCCGTCTGGTCCCGTGTATCTTTCTGACGTGCTTTTCGTGCCTGATCTCGAGCTCAGCCTGCTCTCTGTCCGTGCCTGCACGAAGATGGGTCTCTCTGTTCACCACTCCATTGATGATGCCACGATCACTGCACTTGACACTTCCACGGTTGTGTTGCGTGCCTCTATTGTGGATGACCTGTATCGCATCGTGCGCTGCTCTGCTCCTGACTCTTCCCCTTGCTCATCTGCCCGCGTCTTTGTCACGGGGGTGTTGTCTCCTGACCACCAGCGCCTGTTACATTGGCACCTGTGTCATGTGAGCACGGACCCTATGTCCAGGCTCATTCGTACACAGCCCGCTCTCGGTCTTGACGCGGATTCCTTCAAAAGCCGCCCAAGACCGACTGTCTGTTCTGCGCTCAGGGCAAGATGCATCGATGCACCTACCCTGCCTCCGTCACTCGCGCGCAGCGTCCCCTGGAGCTTGTCCACTCGGACCTCCTCGGCCCTCTCCCTGTTGAGTCTGTCGCTGACCGTGGTCGGTATGTTCTTACACTCACGGATGACTTCAACCGCATGCGGTGGGTCTACTGCCTCCGCCACAAGAGTGATGCCGCTCTAGGCGTGCGCTTGTGGCTCGTGATGGCCGAGCGTCAGTCTCGTCACTCCCTCCACACCTTCCGCTCTGACCGCGGCGGTGAGTATCTCGGTGAGCTGACCACTCACTTCGCCGAGCTTGGTATCTGTCACCAGCTCTCGGCCCCTGCTACGCCACAGCAAAACGGTGTGTCCGAGCGCTGGAACCGCACCATGGAGGACGTGGTTTGCGCTATGCGCGCTGAGTGCGGTCTCCCGGAGTCCTTCACCTTCAAGGGCTTCTCCTACATGACGTGGGTCTGGAACCGCCTCCCGCATGGTCCCTTGCCGGACCACGTCACGCCGTATGAGCTGTGGTTCGGTCACCGTGCGGACCTCAGGCTTGCTCGCGTCTAGGGTTCCTTGGCCCGTGTCTAGTACACCGAGGACCAGCAGGGGTCCAAGGTCTCTTCGCGCGGCCGGATGTGTGCCTTCCTCGGTGTCTCCTCGCGCTCCAAAGCTTAGCGTTTCTGGGATGCGGGTCGCCACCGCATCGTTGAGTCGCGCGACGCGCTGTTTTTTGAGGGACTGTCATACCGCGACCTGTCTGCCATTCTCACCCAGGCAACGTCTCACGTTCCCACCTGTGAGGCCTCCCGTCGGATGGGGGAGTCTATCCCACAGGGTGAGTCCGTCCGGGGTGCCCCCGGGGTGGGACCATTGCTGGCCACCATTGACCCGGCCATCATTGCTGTCGGGCCTTTAGTCTCTACGCCTGCCCTGCTTGCGTCCGCCACGACTGTCTCGCCTGCTCCTGCCGTGCCTGCCTCACTCGCGCCTACCGCGACTGCCTCGCTCGCGCCTGCGGCGATTGCCTCGCCCGCACCTGCAGCGCCTGCTTTGCCCGCACCTGCAGCGCCTACTTCACCCGCACCTGCAGCGCCTGCTTTGCCCGCACCTGCAGCGCCTGCTTCGCCCGCACCTGCAGCGCCTGCTTCGCCTGCCGGGGCTGCACCTGCCGCCTCTTTGCCTGCGGCGCCTGCCTCAACCGCGCCCGCCGCGACTGTCTCGCCCGCGCCTGCCGCGACCGTCTCGTCCGTGCCTGCAGCGCCTGTTTTGCCCGCGCCTGCTGCGCCTGTCTCGCCCACACCTGCAGCGTCTCTAGAGACAGCACCTGCCCCCCCTGTGCCAGAACCGTCGGTCAGCTCAGACTCGGGCTACTCCCGTGGACCAGGTGGGCGTCTCCACCCACTGGCCTCACGAGCACCTTTGACTGCGGTTGCGCCACCCAGACGACGCATGCGCAGCGTGCACAGTGGTGACCCTGGCACAAAGGCTCTCGGCCTAAGTGTCCAAGGCACCTACACGGAGGTGCACCCAGCTTGTCCCATTGGGCACCAGCTGATCGCTGACGAGCACGAGGCTGCACAGGCAGCTGCCGCTGACCTAATTGCGGTCCGTCCGACCCATGAGGCATGTGTCCTGGCCACCCGGAGCTCCCCTTTGACGGTCCCTGATCCAGACACGTTAAAGGAGGCTCTCTCAGGAGAGGATGCTGAGCAGTGGCGGGCCGCCTGTGAGGACGAGCTCAGGGCCATCCGGGAGCACGGAGTCTTTGAGCTGGTCGACTGTCTTGAGGGACGGAAGGTCGTGCAGGCCAAGTGGGTCTTCCGCAAGAAGGTGAATCCTGACGGCTCACTGGACCGCTATAAGGCCCGCTTGACTGCCAAGGGATTCTCTCAGGTTAAGGGGATCAACTTCACTGACACCTTTGCCCCTGTTGGCTGCATGACCACAGCTCGCGCGCTGCTTGGTGTGGTCGCTGCACCAGATGGATGTCAACAATGCGTTCCTCCACGGCACCTTGGAGGAGGAGATCTACATGGTCCAGCCACCTGGGTTTGAGGTCGAAGGCAACAAGGTCTGGCGCTTGCGCAAGGCCTTGTATGGCCTGAAGCAGTCGCCCCGGTGCTGGAACCGAGAGATCACTCGCACCCTCACTCAGGCCGAGTACGTCCAGAGTGATGCCGACCCGTCACTTTTCATCCGACGGACAGNATGAGGCATGTGTCCTGGCCACCCGGAGCTCCCCTTTGACGGTCCCTGATCCAGACACGTTAAAGGAGGCTCTCTCAGGAGAGGATGCTGAGCAGTGGCGGGCCGCCTGTGAGGACGAGCTCAGGGCCATCCGGGAGCACGGAGTCTTTGAGCTGGTCGACCGTCTTGAGGGACGGAAGGTCGTGCAGGCCAAGTGGGTCTTCCGCAAGAAGGTGAAGCCTGACGGCTCACTGGACCGCTATAAGGCCCGCTTGACTGCCAAGGGATTCTCTCAGGTTAAGGGGATCAACTTCACTGACACCTTTGCCCCTGTTGGCCGCATGACCACAGCTCGCGCGTTGCTTGGTGTGGTCGCTGCACCAGATGGATGTCAACAATGCGTTCCTCCACGGCACCTTGGAGGAGGAGATCTACATGGTCCAGCCACCTGGGTTTGAGGTCGAAGGCAACAAGGTCTGGCGCTTGCGCAAGGCCTTGTATGGCCTGAAGCAGTCGCCCCGGTGCTGGAACCGAGAGATCACTCGCACCCTCACTCAGGCCGAGTACGTCCAGAGTGATGCCGACCCGTCACTTTTCATCCGACGGACAGTCGAGCACCTCACTGCCATTCTGGTGTATGTGGACGATCTCCTGACTTCGTCTCCTTCATTGGAGGCCATGAAGGAGGCCAAGGCGGTCCTGTAGGCCGCCTACAGGATGAAGGACCTTGGTCCAGCGGCTGTTTTCCTCGGGATGGAGATTGTGCGTGATCGTCGTCGACGGACACTCCTCCTCCATCAGGCACGATATGCACAGGTTGTGGGGGAGCGGTTTGCTGACCTCCTTGGCGCTGTTCCCGCCGCCTCGTCACCCATCACTCCCGACGGGCAGGACGCTCTGAAGGTGACAGATCCAACCGATCTGGGCGAGAATGTGGACGTGACCCTGTACTTGCGCATCATTGGTTCACTGATGTACTTGGCCACGACCACGCGTCCCGACATTGCGTTCGCTGTCAACCTACTCGCACAGTTCAGTCAGTCCCCTCGGGCTCGCGCTCTACACACAGCTTTGCGAGTCGTCCGGTACGTGGTCTCCACACCGTATCACGGTCTCTGCTTTCGGAGACAGTGCTCGGTTGTGGTAGATGGCTACAACGACAGCGACTGGGCATGGAGTCCTGATGGACGCAGCCGCACGGGTTACGTGTTCCTCCTTGGTGGCACCGCTGTGTCTTGGCGCAGCAGCAAGCAGGGGTGCATTGCTCGCAGCTCCTCAGAGGCTGAGTATGTTGCTCTGGGCGCTGGCGCCGCTGAGGCCGTGTGGCTGCAGCGGTTGTTCCAGTGCTTGGGTCAGTCCGTGCCTACCATCATCCTTCGATGCGACAACCAGAGTGCTCTCGCGATCGCTAAGAACTCTGGTGTGTTCCACGCATGCACGAAGCACATCGCTGTCGAGTATCATTTTGTGCGTGATCTGGTGGAGCGGCAGTTGATCTCCATCGTCTGGGTGGGCACAGACTTGCAGCGCGCTGACTTCCTGACCAAGGCACTGGCACGTGGGAAGTTCCTCGGGGCTGTTCGTTTCGCCGGATTGCAATCCCTGTCCGAGAGTGGGTGATTGTCCGGGTCCCTGTTGAGCACTCTGTGTTGCACCGGCACGCGTTCTGCACGTGTACGGACATGCGTACCATCGGATCATGGGGGAGTGTTGTGATGTTGTCAGTCATACACAGTTGTACAGTTGGTTGTGACCACTCGGCCGTGTCCATGCTCGTGCAGATCCTTGAGGCGGACCCAGCTGGAGACAGAGTTCCCCTGAGGTGATGCTCCACCCGCTGGACGCAGCCTGGCAGCCTACCCAGTGTACCGGAGGGCTCCCACAGCCCACGGACTACGTTTGGAGGTCTTCAGGATTTTCTCGGTGGACAGCCCTGTCAGGCTGATTTACATGTTTGTTTTCTTACACTCTCCGGCTGTTCCCGGACGTAGGCGTGTGACCAGTCGTTGTGTCTGTCTTTTTGTTGTGCATCCGTAGGATCAGACGGCGCTCCGTTTGGACGCTTGTGCGCAGAATTATGGCCAAAACAGTGGTTTTGGGCCGGTTCAGGTTTGACAGGCACCGCCGTGTGCGCCACCCGCCGTGAGCCACGGCGGCTATTTATGCTGTGGACCTGTCATTTGTTATTCCTCTCTGCATTTACTTCAGTTGAAGCTTGAGATACAAGTGCACGTGTCTCTCCCTACCCTTGCTGTCCCTTGCATGACCTGTGTGTCAACCAGCCAGACCCGTGCTGTCAGGCTAGCAAGCAAAAAGGCTAGGAAGCTTCCTGGAATCTTCTCACAACCAAGAAGCGACTACCTGTGAAACCAATACCGCTCAACGTAGCCAAGCAATGTGTACGACGAGAGGCCGTCAAGCTTACTCATCGGCCTCATCAGCTCCATCAGCCTGATCAGCCTCATCAGAATCAACCAAATTTGTGATGGTTCCAGAAGAGATCACACATCTTTCACCAAAGGAAACATCATGACATGTCGACACCATAGCATACATAATATTGATGATTAGGGACTGGTGGGATAATCCACCCATCTCCTTTGTATCTTTCTATTTATGTGGGCCTTTGCGGAAGCTTGGTTGCTTTTCATGAGCATGTTGATGGGGTTCAACTACTGCCATGTTCTTGCAAGAAATTATGTCTTGCACAAAATGTTTTTGCCCCATCTCTAGCAAGTGTGATCTGCATTCCCTCATCATGCAGATGCCTAGGTAGTATTCACGCTTGTCCATGTTGTTCATCTTATGCCAGCTACCAAGCTGATGCTTTAGGTTTTTTAGCTTTGCCTCTTCCAAATACAAAGTTATGAGCTTGTTAGTGTAAGGTCGAAATTTTGTTGGATCTCAACCTACTTTTGCACAGACATGATGTGATCAGCCTCATGATTCCTCAAGCCAAGCTCACCCGTGAAATTGTGTGTCTTAAGGTACCAAATGAGTGGATATCGATTCATTTCTGTGAGTTTGTCTTATACCACTCAATCCCCTTGTAGGGAGTGTGAATTTTTATTGTACTACTCAATCCCCTTGCCCTTCATCCCACCAAGGCAGCCCGCAGATCTGGTGATGTTGCCACTCCAAAATTCCTTCACTTTCAAATCCATTTGCTGCTCTACATTTTCCACAAACTCTTACATGCATGTGAGGACATTGCTCTTTTGTTTCATGAGGAAGAGGTGGATTTTTTCATTGTAGTCATCGATGAAGGCAATTTTGTAAGAAGCTCCACTGATGGAACTGTCAATCAGCCTGCACACGTCTATGTTTACCATTTCCAAGTTTGTTGATGTACACATCTGCTTGGCCACAAATAACTGCCATGNTCCTTTCCCCAGGAGGATGACAAGTTTTTTGAAGATGAAGAGCTCTTTAGAAAGCTTTTCTTAAACTGTAAATGGAACAGAGTTTGCACCATGCTTTTACGGCCACGGTGCATCCTTGGATGTACCCAAGGTGTGCTTTACATAACGCAGATGCAAGAAACTCCAATGATTTTTGTCATGCTTCTTGTGTGAAACCTTCACCTCAGCCATTGCAGTCTCCACGAGCAGTCTTGTCATCCTTCGTGTTTCTTGTTTTCTAGGAACACCTCAAAGTGCCATCTTCACAAGGTAATGCGTATCCTATCAAACACTAGGACAGTTTGGCTGCTCTCTTTCTCATTGGTGTCCATATCTTTCTATTAGAGTTGTTAACATGAGCTTACCCAAGATATCCATAGGAATGTGGCTCACACTACCAAATGATCTAGGAGAGACAAAGCTTGGGAGAATACTTGTTTCAAGGATGGTATGAAACAATAAATGGTTTATTCTTGATTTCAAAGCCAGTAACCAATAATTCTAGAACACTAAAGCATGAGAAATGTGAAGCTTCTTTGCAGATTCTATGGATTTTATAGTGTCCCTTGGTAGGATTTCATTTTTTTTCTACCTGGGAAATCATACCTTCCTTCCTCTAGAAGACTTCCTTTCCTCTTGGATTCCTCAACTTTCTTCTCATAGGTAGGAAGGTATTCATAAGACCACGACATGTCTAGATGCCTTGTGGAACAAGCTACTCCTTCTAGAAGGTATGGCCTCTTCCTAGACTGTTTGTTAGCCTATTAGAACCCTAGGCAGGAGCTCCAGCAGTTGAGATAGACTCTTTGCACCTACTTCTAAACTGCCTTAAGGCCTAAAAGACATTCAAGGCATGAAAATTGAATCTGGGCCCTTGTCTCTAGAGATATACACTCTCAACCACAAAGCCACTTGCAGTTTCCTTTTTAGTTTTCCATCTTAGATTTACTACTACCATAGTGAGGAGGACAGTTCCAAATTTGGTCACCTGGATGAAGATCTACTTTGTGTCCATTTTGCACCCTATTTGATGCTCCCGACATCAAGCTAATAGTGGCAAAAGATCTATTCACAGGTGGAGGATTCAAGTACATTCCCATGTACCACTAAGTAAGGTAAAGACAATGGCTCATGGGACACAAGCTACATTATGGATGATGGTGAAATGGCTAGTGATATGGCTCTTCACATTCCAATTCGGTTGCATATGGCGTTTATGCTCCAAGTGCTTCCACACCTTGCTATTTTGTTGTGAAATTCACTATTGAGGCTGATACCATAGAATTTGTTTCTTTTAATGATTCTCCCAGATTGTGCACTCATTACGCCTACCCTCTTTCTGGTGGTCGTGTTGTTGGAGGAGCTGCTGGTGCAAGTGGTGTTACACCTACGTCTTTTCTCTATCTCTGCATGGAAACATACAGAAACTTCAAGAGACACTAAGGAAATGACATGTGATGTGACTTTTTAGAGGTTTTCTTACAATAGGAATGATTCATATTTCTGATATGTGGGAGCCATAAACATTTTTGTGCCATTAATTATATGGTGTGAAAACAAGAGAAATGTGTATGATGTTCAATTGAGGAGCCTGATTGTTGAAAGAAACATGTGTCAATTATCAAAAAAATTGTCAGTGTGTTTCCATGTTCACGTGTTTGAGTCTTTCCAGTCGTTACAATGTAAATGGTTGTTACCATTTGTTGGCTAAAAAGTCAATATTCATGAACAGTTGAATGAGGAAATATCTTTGAGATGAAGAGCTGCATTACAATACTGAGTGAAATTTGAGTACTCATACTTTTTTTTCTTCAAAATATCAATTACGTTTATGCATTTTATTCTACTCTTGTGACTTGTGCTCTTAATTTTTGGCTTCAATCTTGAACCTTCTTCCAAGAATTTGTTTCTAGTGTCAATTTGCAATGCATGTTCATGTTTGGGCATTGATTCATGTGGGAAAAGCTATAATTGATTCTATATCAGGATAATCTTCCCCTTGTATTCCACATCCATTGTATTCATGTTGATTTTGTTGGCAGAGACAGCTACATGATTGGATCTGATTTCCGTCAATGGCTCAATTTGCGACGATCCGAGAATCAACCTGTCATGCCCTCTCGGTGAGAGATGATTTTGCAATCTAAGCGATTTCCACAGAGACAGGGTGAGGCTGCATAACCAGTAACCAGGTGGACCGTAGCAGCTGGAGATCGACTTTATGTCCTGGAAAAGGCTGTCAGGATGGACTGCTGTGGTGCTACCCATGGCCAACAGCCGGCTTCAGAGATTAGGTGCTGCGGGGCTGTACCTTCCACCATTCATCGGAAATTTTCAGGGAAAAAAAAAGAAGAGAAACCTACATTGTCCAACGTGACATGGAAAATGAAAAGGCAATTCTGTGTGAAACACGGCTAAGACTAGCAACCTTTCAAAGTAGAAATCTAGTAAGGACACGGCATCTAGAAGCAAACCCTCGTTTCGTACATCGCCCGAATTTGCACTCTTTTATGGTTCAAAAGTGCATTCCCGTTTGATAACACGAAAGACGGCCTTTGCAATGATTTGGATGAAAGGAATGAGAAACGCATTTTATGACTCCTCGTAGAAACAAAAATATGCCCGTTTGGTGCATCAAACAAGAGGCCTGGCAATAAACCCATAAGTTGTTTCACATGCATATTAACACAACATGTTTTCTTGTTTCACGTAACATAAATAGTGAAACCAGCCATCATTGCCCGGATGGAGCCTTTGATCCAAAGCAGTTTGGACCAAAGGCCACAATTGCCTAACCCACAATCGTAAACCAAACAGGTAATTTCGACTGTCTAACACGAGTAAGAAACACGTTCGCCCTGTATTGTTCCACAAGACAAGGAAAAAAAAGACGAATTATACGTCAAATACAGCTAGGAGTGACAAGCCCTGTAAGAATACATGACATTCATGAGCAAACAGTCCTTTCATTCATTGTCCAAATTTCCACTCTTTCACGATGCAAAATTGCATTCCTCTTTGATGACATAGACACAAATTTTGCACTGATCTCCATGACATGAATGAGAACATGCTTACTGACTCCTTGTCAAAACGAGACTATGCCTGTTTGGTGTATCAGACAAGGGGCCTTGTCATCTATCAAGGAGTCATTCTGTGGTTCTATGAACGGAACACGTTTTCTCATTTCACGTGACAAAAATGCTGAAATGATTCACTATTGTCTGGATACAGCCTTGGGTCTGATGCAAGTTGTAGTGAAGGCGAGAATGGACTAACCTACAATCGGGAATGAAATAGCTAATTTTGTCTCTGTTTGATAGGATTAGGAAACAAAGTTTTCTTGCATCATCCAGTGAGACAATTAAAATGGAAAAGAAATCATGCGTCGAGTTTGGCTAAGACTAGCAACCTTTTAAAGGACAAACCAAGTATGGACGTATAACATCCAGAAGCAAACCCTCTATTCTTCAATTGCTTGTAATGTTTCTCTTTCACAATGCAAAAGGGTGGTCCTCTTTGGTGAGACCAAAAACGACTTTTTCATTGACGAACATGAGAGGAACAAAAAACGTGTTTAGTGACACCTTACCAAAATGGTATTAAGCCTGTGTGGTGAATGAAACGAGAAATCTCTCGGTCTACAAAGAATTCATTTTCTTTTTTCACTCACGAAACACGTTTTTACATTAGAATAGAAACCTAGAAGATAACTACTTGTGTCAGGCTGTAGCATGCAGTCCTTCTCAAGTCACCGCTCTACGACACACTCATAGACCAAAATGGACTCACCCATAAGCGTAAACAAAATAGGTAACTGCATCTCCATATGACAAGAGTGGGAAACAAATTCGTCGCAAATTGTTCAGCAACGGAGATGAAATGAAAGTGGAACTATGATTTGACTACCATTAAGGTTAGAATGTTTTTGAAGGAGAAACGCAATGTAGATAGGTAACATCTAGAAGCAGAATCTATTTTTTTTGTACATTGCATGAATTCCCCGTACTCCATGATAGAAGAAGGTCATTCCTTTTTTATGACACAAAGTAAGAATATTACGCTTATGTGGCTCAAAGGAGCAGGAAACATGTTTCATGACTCCTGGTCAAAACAGGAATGTGCCCGTTTGGGAATTCAGAAAGAGGCCTCGCGGTCTACATAAAAATCGTTTTCCTGTTTTCATTAGTGGGGCACGTTTTCTTGTTTCTGGCAACATGAACAGTGAAACCAATAGCTATTGTTTGGATGCAGCCTTACCTCTGAATTAGGTTGGACTGAAGGCGTGAATGGACTAACCCACACTCGTAAACGAAACAAGTAATTTTTTCTTTGACCAACACGAGTAGGAAACACATTTGCCCTGCATTTTCCTACAAGACAAGGAAAGTGAAGAAGGAATTTTGTGTCAACTTTGCCTCATACTAACAACCTTTGAATGAAGAACCAATTAGGGATACATTAAATCCAAAAGAAAACCCTCGTTTCTTACACTGATCGTGATGCTTCTCTTTCTGAATGCATAAAGGATATTCATTTTTGGTGACACGAACCACGACTTTTGCACTAACCTGGATGACAGGATCAAAAAACGTGCTTAAGGAATCCTTGTATGGATCCACGTGTACGGACATGCGTACCATCGGGTCATGGGGGAGTGTTTTGATTTGTGATGTTCCTGTGTTTTGTGCAGTTTATTGTGACGTCTCGGCCATGTCTATGCCCGTGCACAACCCTGATACGGACCCAGGTGGTACCGGTGCGTCATCTAGTAGTGGACTATCAGCATGGAGCTGACTAATGACCATCCCAGAGCTCTGAACGTTGCCTGGGACCTTGTGCAGTTTTTTTGCAGCAGATAGGAGTCTATTGGTGGACTGGCAGTGGGCCAATTTTGCATAATTTTGCAGTGTGTGTCCATCGTTTGATGTCGGATGAATGCATGTGACCAGTCGTGTCATCTGACTTGTGATTCTGCATGTCTAGGTTCAGACGACGTAGCGTTCTGACATGTCCACGCTGAGCTACAGCCAAAACAACGATTTTGGGCTGGTTTTAGGACAGACCTTGTCCTGCTGCGTGCGACACCCGCCGTGTGCCATGGCAGGTACTTATGTCATGCACCTGTCATTTGTTGCTTATCTCTGAAAATGCTATTGAAGCATTCTGATACTATGCCTTGTGTCCCCTAGCCAGACCCTTGCCGTTGCATGAACGACTTGTGATTATCCTCATCATCTGACCAGGCACAGACACCTACTCAGCAGTAGTGTCACTAGGAAGCTTCCACGCATCTTGTCACTGGGTGGCAGCAGTTGCCGTGTCTGGCTGCCCGTCTCTACAAAACAAAAGAAGAAAGAAAAGAGGAAAATCAGCTTGCAGCAGCTCGCAACAGTAGCTGCGAGCAATGGCAGCGCGACGGCAGCAGCCGCGGCATGAGCAGCCGCGGGCAACAATAACAACTCAGTAGTGGCGACAAAAACAGCAGCAATACTGGCGGCGCAGCCACAGCAGCGACAGTAAGTAGTGCTGCTATGCAGCACTATTATGTAGCACCGCTGCATAGCTACGTAGAAGCTGTGCAGCACTACGCGGGGCAACGCAAGGCTACCCAGGGCTGCAAAGAGCTGTATAGGCCTTCGTAGGCTTGTGCAGGGCAGGGGGCGACAAGGTCACCCCCATTGAGGAGTCCGTCCGACTTTCATAAGAAAACCACTGGCGTGAAATACACTATCGTGAAAAACCCCGACGTTGTTTTGCTGACGCATAAAACACTGACGTCACTAGTGGTTTTGCTGGCGTAAACAATTTTGGGGTCAAAATGTCAACTTTGCTTGACATTCCAACTCCTCAAGAAATGTTGTTGGTTTCTTGTTCAGAGCATCTTTCACGTTTGGCCCAATACAGAGCACTTCAATGTAGTGTTGTTAAATCGAGATCGAGACCAGTCTCGATCTCTACTGTCTCAATTCTTTCTCGTCTTGTTGTCTCGTTCCATACTACGCAAGACAATCTCTATTTGTCTTGCATGAGACGAGACAAGACCAAGAGACGTCCGATGTCGCTCGAGATCAGGACAAGATTCTTGTACCAATGTCGTGTTTTGCTTTTCTTGTGCAGCCCCTGCCACGTGTGCCAAGTGATTTTCGACCAATCGTACAATCAATGGATGTGTCAGCACAAAACGAAAGCAGACTCATTGTTGAGGAGCGGTCGTCAAGGGTTAACAGAAAAATCCACTAATGTATTAACATCAATATGTTTTCGTGAAGAATGAATGAACTCGCGAGTATCTCTCACTTTTTGGTTTATTAACATTTTGTACATCGTCAACAATAAACCAAAACAATTCGTACAACATTTTGTTGTGTCCAGGTAAGCTTGATGCACATACCGAACACAGCCGGCAAGTCCTAAAGATTCTTCATGTCCAGTGGTCAAGGTCTGGAGTCTTCAGGCGAGGTGGGAGAGGGAGTCACGTGTAATGTTTACAATGTAGAGATTGAATTCTAAACTGGATAGTTTTCTTGGAAACCAATATACACTGTAGCTGAAACATTGCTCACAGTCAAAATGAAGTCGTCGCCATGTATCTTTGCGGTGACTTCACTTCCGGCAGATTGGTTTGTCGTTCGGCTCATTACTTGCAAAGCAGATGATTTGATTTTTTTCTTGGATTAAAGCAAGAATGAGACAAGACCGAGACCAGGAAGATGCAACTTGGTACGAGAACAAGATTTTCACGTCCTCTGTACCCGGGATGCGAGGTCTCATACCAAAATGCAAAAACATGAGCTTGAGATCAACAATCTCGATCCCAATCTCATTTTAACAGGCCTACTTTAATGGCTACGGCCGGTGATAAGGGCAAAGGACCACAAGATCCCTCTTCCTCCTCCTCACGGTTCATTAGCCCACGTTTGCAAGCTATTGAGGACCTACGGAGCAAGCAGGATGAGATGTGTCGTCTGCAACAGTAGCAGATTGACATCATCCGTACGCTTACTAAGCTTCTTCGTGGTAAGTCCACAGCCCCATGTCAGACCTCTGAGGGAATCCACGGTGTCATACCCTCTGTACTACAGTCAACATCTACACCAATAACAGGGTAGGACACGATCCACCACCTCTCGATCCTTGGGATTGGGATCCTGACCTGCATGGTATGGAGGATGGCACACACAAGAGTGACATCTGCATGCTTTAGCCGCGTCTTCCCAAGCTCAAGATGAGTTTGGCCTCCACACACATCTGGCTCCCTTTTTCTTGGAGATCCAATCCTCGTTCGATCCCTACCCTAGCGACTTTCCTCATCCTGGTGTTTTCCCCATCCATCGTCCTTCTTAGCCTGTGGTTGCTCTTCCTACGGAGCGGCAACCCAAGGACTTCGAGACACAGCCTCCATGATATCTATATCTATATCTATATCTATATCTATATCTAGATCTAGATCTATATCTATCTCTATCTCTATATCTATATCTATATCTATAACTATATCTATATCTATATCTATATCTATATATATATCTATATCTATATCTATATCTATATCTATATCTATATCTATATCTATATCTATATCTATATCTATATCTATATCTTTATCTATATCTATATCTATATCTATATCTAGATCTATATCTATCTCTATCTCTATCTCTATCTCTATATCTATATCTATATCTATATCTATATCTATATCTATATCCATATCTATATCTATATCTATATCTATATCTATATCTATATCTATATCTATATCTATATCT
>SZWC01012712.1:53119-56242 GCA_023375785.1 Penium margaritaceum | reverse complement strand
TTCCATGATTCTGCATATGCACTCAAGGAGGTATAGTTAATCGATGTCGTTTCGTACACAGGTGGACCTCTGTACGAGCTTACTGGTGCTCTCATGGTCGTTTCTTGGGGGTTTCCTAGTATGGATAGGGGGGGAGGGGGGGGAGGGGGGGAGGGAAAAGTGTATGGGGCAAGTGTATGGAGTACTCTATCACTATGTGGGTGGTATCATATTCATACACATGTGTATTATGTACTTGGATGTGTTCCTTGGTATGAGGGACCAATGATAGGGAATGGAAGGACGAGGGGGAGGTGGGAAAAGTGTATGGGACAAGTGTATGGGATAGTGTATCACTGTTTGGGTAGTAAGTGTACTGTATTCATACACATGTGTTTTGTGTGGTTGGTTATCTTCCTAGGTATGAGTGATCACTGATACGGAGGGGAGGAAGGAGGAGGGAAAAGTGTATGGGGCAAGTGTATGGGGTAGTGTCTCAAATTACGGGTGCTAAGTGTATTGTATTCATACACATGTGTCTTTTGTAGTTGGATTTCTCCCTTGGTGTGAGTAATCACTGATAAGAAGGGGAAGGGGAGGAGGGGAGGGGAAAGTGTATGGGGTAAGTGTATGGGGCAATGTATCACTGTCTGGGTGGTAAGTGTATTGTATTCATACACATGTGTATTGTATAGATTGGTGTTTTCGTTTGGGTGAGTGATCATTAATGGGAAAAGGAAGGGAAGGGGGCGAAAGTGTATGGGCCAAGTGTATGGGGCAGTGTATCATTGTCCTAGTAGTAAGTGTTTTGTTGTTGTACATGTGTGTTTTCATAGTTGGGTATGTTCCTTGGTGTGATTGATCTCTAATAGGAAGAAGAGGTGGAAAGTGTATGCGACAAGACTTTGGGGTAGTGTATCATTGTGTGGATACCAAGTGTATCTTTTTGATACACGTGCACTTTTGAAATTGGATATGTTCCTTTGTGTGATTGATCCCTCATGGGGAGAGGAGTGGGGGAAGGGGAAAGTGTATGGGGAAGTGTATCAGCGTGTGGGTTGTAAGTGTATTGTTTTCATACACGTGTACTTTCTAACTATTGTTTTCATTAGTGTGAGTGATCCCTTAAGCTTACACTAATGCATGTGGTATGTATCACTTTCTGGGTAGAAGTGTACGTCATTCACACACTCGTGTATCGTGATTTCACATACGTTCCTTTTAATATATGCAAACAAGATTCATCTTAAATGTTTTTTATGATGTATCTATGGATGCTATGTATCCTTGTATCTGATCTTAAACATGTTTAACAGCTATAATCTTATGATTAGATATTATGTGCACTGTCCAACGGTTGTTCGTACAAATACGTGTTTTATGCTATATCGTACATGTCTTTGCCATGTGCTTATTGTGATGGAGGACAATGTGAATTTCTTTTCATATCTTATGATATGTTTTTTGTATTTATTTTGTATCACCATATGATGTGTGTGTGCATTAGGAAACAAATGGAGAGGGGCTCTCATGGAAAACATATATCACGTTTTGCTCTTCAATGAAAGAAAAAGAATTTTAAAGGTTAAATTTTATCCTGTAATTTCTCGTAGCATTCCATAGTCTTGGTATTCTTTTGTGGAAGCGTATGAGTTCATGTCTCCATAGATGTATATTGGGATCAAAGAGGTTCATTGCATCTTCTTGAAGGACATACATGGGTCTCTTTTCTAGGTGTTTGTGATTCAGACTATTGTGTAAACATGTTTTTGGAACACACCATGATAGTTCATTTGCATGTGTACCATCATACGCAAGCAAGTTGCCGGAATCTTCCAAGTACTCAGTGTTAGTGGTTCACTAGTGTGTTTTTTCCCCATAGGATCCATACATCCGCGTGTACAAACGCTCATACACTTTCCCAATACATTTGTACAGTTTGGCATGATCACAAGACCCCTCTGCACAAACCCCCTCCCCCCCATGGAAAGCTGTATGAGGGAACTGTAGGTGGCAGTGTAAGTGGCGAAGTATGGAACCAACCAGAAACTTGTACACTACTGCACTTGACGTGGCGATCGAGCATCCTTCCAGGATCTGCAGGGCGCCACTCACCATTGTACGCCTCTCCGCTTTACACACTATGCGACGGTTGTGCACATTAAAAAAACATTGTGTGGCCCATCATACAAGGCATCACACGCCGATAAGCTAGAAACAAGACCATCTTTCTTCAAATTCGTTGTCAGTCGCACACAACGGAAGAAGAGAAACTTCTCATTGTCCCCTGAATACTGCCATTCAATCTGTCGATCGAACGTATGAAGAAGTACAATAATAGATAGAGAAAATTGAATGTCTATTGTTCTCCTATGATCCTTCCTACAACTTTCACCTTGCTAAGAATGTAAAAAAAAAAACCTCTGACCACATATAACAGAGAGAGAAAAATGGCATAACTATGCCTTTGGTCATTTGATGGGATGATCCAACGACGGATTGCCGTCAGATCACCGCGTTTTCAGTGTCTAGATACTAATGATTAATAAACAAAAGACATATATTGCAGAAACATGATACAATATATGAAACTTTTATCATTGATATTTTTTCGACACATAGGACCTGTTTTGATAAAAAATAAGACAAGACCACAGGGTATCCTGTAGAATCAGCTAGACAACAAAAAGCTACCTACAAACAAACGATCAACCCGCTGCTGTATCGTAAGATGGATAACCTTTGATGTCTCATTCTCAAAATACTCGAGAAAATAGGAATTAGAGTTACCAGTCTTGTCTAATGTGGAGAACTGTCTCAATTGTCTATGGATAAGCCGTTGCATTCATCTAACATTGAGAGAAAGGTGCAAAAGAATCTAGTTAGCCCAAGCGATTGCAAATGGTGTTGGACAATTGAGCCGTTTTGTTCCACTGAGAAAATGGACACGACAAGAACAATGTGGTCTCGCCTTTGTTATTCTGACAAAAATCATTTACCCGTCGTCCTTATGTGTCATCCATCAGACAATACAAACGACAATGACAAGTGAACAAGTGAACCTTGTTATCGGTCGTAAGCTTGTGCACCGGTTTTTGCAAATGACGAAACACTATATGAATAGGAGGTCTATGAAAATCGAAG
>SZWC01012712.1:45619-50619 GCA_023375785.1 Penium margaritaceum | reverse complement strand
GGAGGAGATTTTAGGTGGAGGGGGGTACCTGAGGTATGTGAGTCAATCTTTGGGTAGTCTTTCGAACACTCAAGTCTGATGGGCATAAAATCTAGGTCCAAATCGAGTTCCTTGACCAATTTCTTGCACATCTCTCTTGACTTAGGCTTGTTTGTGAGGAAATCTATATTCAATGTCTTGTAAAAAATGTCTTTGTTGCTGGCTCATGTGTTTTTTCTGGAGGAAAAGCTGTGCCATTTGATGCGGTAGTAGATCTTCCCATGCAAGTGCCGTTTAATAACACATATTCAATGTATGAGACGTTGTGAGAAAAAAAAGGGAATCCACTTGTTGTAACAATGTTTTCCCTTTTTCTCACCAAACGGCATGCCCACCTTGATGGTCTTCGCTCTGATGATCTCCTCAACTCAATATACATCTTTGCTATATTACTTTACTCAATATACATCTCTGCTAGTTTTTCTATGAGCTTCCCAAAACTCTTCGACTTGTTCCTCCTCAATTTGGCTGCTTTTGGTTGCAAGTTCCCGTTAGTGTGCAGCACAAAATGCAGATTTACTGACCGGACTCTTGTCAGAGCCATGCAACGTGCAACCATGCGCCGTGGTCACATATGCCATGTCTGAAAAGGCGCATCTTGAGTGGTACAACTTGGCGTTGCATACTTGTGGTTGTGTGCTTTTTCTATCATGGTCTTCCTTAAGCCTGGCAATACCTGCACATGTACAGTGAATGTTAAGCATATTTGCCAATCATTCACATGTCTAACATGTTGTATATGAGACTCTTTCACTAACCATTCTGCAAAGTGTTGCCGTTTTCCACCGTAAATCCAGGGACGCTGTCATAGGCGCATCAAATTCTCTCACAGATTTTAGCAGATGCCATACTATGAATGCCTCCTTGAATCGTTGATGATTCAATGTTGGTCTACCCCTTCTCCAATTAATGTCATTGTTGAAAATTGTGTTCCCTTCATGGTCGTGCATTGAATTGAAGATTTTCGCCTTTCCAACAGATGACATTTGAGCATAAAACCTTCGAGTCAACATAACATACACCTTTAGTTTTTGGTTTTTGATGACATTTCTGGATAGCTGCTGAGCTTGGAACATCTTAGAACTGGTTCTCAAATTGCTCAAAGATGTTTTCGTCAAAAACAGAGTCTTCTTTGTATTGGAAGAAGCAATGATTGTCAGAATTGCGGTCATATGGCTGTCCTGTGGTGTCGGGCCTCTTGATCCAAGATGGCCAATATTGAAGTTCACACGACGTACAGAGCTTGATCTGAATCTTACCCCATGTGATGTCACCGCTAGATAGGAAGAAGAGGCACTTCCTGTTTTCTGGAACGTCTTTCAATGAAAGCTTGTTAGAAATGCCTTGCTCATCTTGGCATTCAATACAATGGGTTATCCGTGGGCTTGTAACAACACCGTAGTTTGAAGCTTTCATGTTCAATGACTTGATGATCTTGATAATGTTCCGCAAGAATCATGCCTCTCACTTGCATAATTATGCGGTAATCCTCCGACCGCATGGTAGAATGTCCGATCCGATCACTGCTGCAATGCCTCTTACAACGTCTTTGTACAAACCAGTGCAATCTCCTTTCGTTTTGGCCATCAATGTTAAAAAAAGGTGTCTCGGAAATAAGGAGCACAGATCTTCCAATTCACTCCCATTCTTGATCTCTGTTATCATAGTAAATGTATAGTACGACCTGCAACATATCCAATGCATCATATTATGTTAGAAGTCCTGACTGAAGTCGGGGGCATCGAGGTGTTGCATGTGTTGCTGATTTTTTATCATAGTACAACGTGGTCTGGACAAGCGGCTGTTATCCGAGGTTTGATCTCCAGGTGTAGCACCTAAAATGGGTAAGTTGTTGCTGGATGTGTGGCGGTTGTAAGCGCCACTATGTGCTATGCGGTGACTGTAGTTGCCTCTGCCGGTGGTGCTGCTGCTAACGCTGTGCGACACTACTCTAACATCTGAGCGATCTTCTCAATTGCCAATGAAGCTCTTACAGGAGGTGAAATTCTGACCAGATTGACTGTGATAGATCAGGGACTGGTTTGTGAAGTGACCCCAACGATTGTGAACGGGACGGATTGCTGCACGGTGCGCCTTGGGTCCCCTGGAATTACCGCCATTGCAATGGAAACGTGCTTTCTGCACATCCAGTGCTGTCCCTTTTTTCTTTTTTCTCTTCTTATGGCCAGCGCCAATTGATGGTTCCGACAGACGATTATAATCGGTGCGGACGGGACTTGGACGCGTTTGGGGGGTTGGGTGGGGGGGGGCGATGTTGGGACATATAGTCTGTGGAAGTGAACCTGGCAATACAAGAAAAGATTGTGTATTTTATCTATAAGAGGAGGTAAATTTCTTATGGTAAAACAGTTTGTTATTCGGTGCAAAGTTATGCTTAGTAGTTTCCACATTTCAATATGTGTTTTTTTGTGACACTAAATTTGGAGAAGAATGGATTAGGTTATATCATTCTGAAGTTTTGAACATGTGAACGTTATTGAAATATTATTTATACTATTGCTTGATTTTATTGTGTTTGTTATGTTTGATGTTATTACTCGTCATTACACAGTGCTTCATTTGTACTTGAATTTATACATTTTTGCTATATCATGGATGAATGTGGTTTAAAATATGCTATAACTGAAGATTTGAACATTCCGTAACTTGTTACGTAACCGGAAAAGAAGATGCGGAATGTATGCAATGGAAGCATGGTTTGCACATTCATCATCGTGTTTTCATTCATTAATGGGAGCGTGCTTTTGCAAACACTTGTCTGGTTTTATTGGTACATCCGTGTATCATGTAACGTTGTGGAAAGAGGACATTCTTTTATAACCATAATTTTCTAGTTTAGTGAATAAGTTATGCACTTGGTCTTCATGCTAATGAATTCATTTTTCATGTGCGTCAACGGAAAACATCTTTCTTACAACTTTGTGGTGTGTGTAACTTAATGTTGTGAATTCTATGCCGTCAGAATAGTGTGGGTTGCATCGGTGAGTTTAGATTTGTTTCGTTCATGTTTACATTGAATGATGAGTCTTCAACCCAATAGTGTACTCATGCTGACGGTGATTTTGCTTGCATTTTGGGAGCTTAGTTATGTGAAAATCATGTATATGGTGCAACATTGTGTTAAAAAAGAATAGGATGACATGCCTTCTTGCGTGATAACTGTGCACGGAATGGTCCTAACAAGTGCGCACATTGGATTGTGTGTTGAAATTGATGTAAATATGAAACATAGCTTAAATCCAACTCTCTATAAATTATAACAAACCAACATGTTTTGATCATTCAGTACTACAAAGTATTCATATGGGGAGTGATGACGAAAAAAACCATAGTTGAATATAATGGGAGCATGTGAGTAACAGTCCCATATGTAAGCAAGGACATGGATTGAAGGGAGAGAGGGTTACCCAATACGGAGTTATGTGAACGGCTGTCTTGGTGATTCTACGTTGCAACAAAATGCTTGGTAGTACTTTGAATAAGGTGTTTGAATGTAAATGAGTTTTGTGCTAAATGTATGATTCTCAAATATGATGAACGATGGTATCTTGGAATTTCTTTACCGTTGGATGATTCATGTATAGAATAAGGTGTACGATTACTACGACATTGTAGAGAGGGTACATCCTCATAGAAAATGTTTGGGGTTTAAGGGAGATTCTCGGTTTACCATTTATGATGTCCGTTTTAGAAGTAAAATACCGTTGTACTTTTGTATTTGGGGGAAGTACCTTGGATACCCACACCGGGCGCACTATTGAGTTGGGTTGCCCATGTGGTACGAATTTGGCACAGCATACCAGTGGACTGAAATAAATGAACAGGACAGAAAATAATATTGAAGCGATTCATTGGTTTTTGTTGCTACATCCAAAGGATGTATCGGGTTCAGCTGGTTAATGATTTTTGTTTGCAATGCGTTGATTTAAGTTGTCTTGATGAATGGGGATCCGATTCCCATGTTACGATCGCAAGTCCTGTGAATAACCTAGGCATGTGACGGTTGCAATTGTGGTCACGCTCAATTTGGAAGCTCCTTGGTCACCCTCCGTCATTTGCATATGGCGGGAAAGGTCGATTAGCTGACGGTGTATGAGGTCAAATGAGGTCTTCGCATTCAACTGTCTCCTCTATGGATGGTCGTGCGGATGCGGGCTCACACTCTGGCAATAGCTGACCTTTCACAGGTATAGTGCAAGGATTACTGGTCAAAGGATGTTGTCTTCTCGGCAACCTCAACTCGACGTCCGGAATTACTATATGGTCTTTGCTTAAGGAGCATGGAAGACCACATGGGAACTGCCGGGCTAGTAGAACAAGACCACGTTGAACATGGGAACCAAGGCAGTTGGGCGGCTTCCGTGTTTGATGTGATGGAGAGCATGGCACCTACCATGAGTTGTGTGCGTGTGTGTTGATGTGCTCTCTCTCACTCTCTCAATCTCTCTTTCTCTCTCTCTCTCTCACTCCCTCCCTCTCTCTCTTTTATTTCTCTCTTTCTCTAGCCCCGTTCGTCCTTTGTTGTGACTCCGTGTATATCTATGTGACTGTGCAACATTCAATCCTTCTTTACTTCCCATCGCATGTCTCGTTGGTAAAACCGATCTATGCCTTCAAGTTGTACATATCGTATAGGTTCTACGTCATTTGATCATATTTTGATTTCTTCCAGGTTCTTTGCAAGGGGGGCACGATATCGTTGTCATTAGTAGTTCAGAAGAAGATGGAGGCAGTAGTGAGAGTAACAACAGTCAGCATGAGACATTTCTTCTTTCAAGCGATGGCATCGAGGTGTGTAATGGTGCAACAGTGTTTTAAACATATCTCTGTCCATCTCTTTCACTCTCTTTATCAATCTCAATCTCTCTCTCTCTCTCTCTCTCTCTCTCTCTCCCTCTCTCTCTCCCTCTCTCTCTCTCTCTCTCTCTCTCTCTCTCTCT
>SZWC01012712.1:30583-45301 GCA_023375785.1 Penium margaritaceum | reverse complement strand
TGTGTGTGTGTGTGTGTGTGTGTGTGTGTGTGTGCGTGTGTGTGTGTGTGTGTGTGTGTGTGTGTGTTTGTGTATGTGTGTGTGTGTGTGTGTGTGTGTGTGTGTGTGTGTGTGTGTTTGTACTTGCGTGTTTGTTTGTATGTATGTGTTTTTTATCTTTGTACTTTCCCTTCATTTGAGAGCGTCTTTTCTCCATTTCATCAATGTCTTGTTTTTTGAGAATTGTATGGGTGCACTGTCTGGGGGTGCTGGCTTCGCCGAAGATGTAAGGGAGCAAAGTACTCCATGGAGTGATTGGCATCCATCATGGGAGTGTGACCTTAGTGCCTACGGTCTGTGCAAGGCTGCAAGATCATGCGGAGGTGTGTGTATACATAATGTCTTTGTCAGTTTTGGATACTTGTTTTACGTCACGTGCACCGCATTCTCTCGACCGTTTTTATAGGCACTGTAATTTACACCCGTAAGTCTCTGTTTGTACATTGTAGGATACGTCTCCATCTCCTGGGCTTTTCCTGTTGCTGTGAGAAGGCGACTGGCCCCAAGAGGATGGGATGATTGGACGCAATTGCAGACGCCGTATGTGGAGAATACTTTAGCAAATCCTAACGCGCACGCGGGCAGTGGCGGTGGTTGTCGCGATTGATTGTAAGTTAAGAATTTCTGGCAGTAGTTTCTCCTTCTCTTTTGGCCAAAATTGCGTTGGTTGCGAGGATGGTTAATGTGTGTCTTGATCTTTAACGTTTTTTGGTGACTTTTCAAGTGAAGTGCATTGGTGAATCTAACGTGTATCGAGTGGTGTGTTTTCATCTTTGTACAAAGGACAACATTATCTAGTTCCACATATCATCCCATGTGCATGTTGAGTGGGTATTTTTAGCATTGTACAAGAAAAAATCAATGCATTAATGCATCGGATTTGTGGCTAGTGAGAGGTCGCAAAAATCCTTTGACTTGGTGTTAACTTGTTGTACTCTGTACTTCGTACATTGGTCATAACGTTCTTCATGGTAGGTCCATGGCACAGTACATTCTCATGAGGTACTGATTTGGTTTGCATTATAGACAGTCTTCAATGGATTACATAGTACCGACTTCCAATCTGATATTGCCTCTTTATTTTTGCAAAATGTGCGTTATGGGAGGAAACAGAAGCCCGCATTGAAGAGAAGTGAATGGAGCAATGCATTTGTGGTCTATGACGTTTCCAAGTTGTAGGTCATTGACTCATTCAATGGCAAGAGGGTGTCTGTTGGCAAACGCGACATGAGGAATTCTGTTATTGTGGCCAAGTAGCCATGAGGACGGATTGGCGTCTATGTGTGTGTATGCACTTAAAAAGTATATGGTCATCATCATTTGGGCTAAAAAGGTGGGATGTGGTTATGTGTGTATTTACAAAAGTTGATGATGCTCTTTAGTTTGGAAAATGGGAGTGGAGGACACATATCTCATCGAGCCACTCTAACATGGAGCATGGGGCGCCAAGCCCTAGGATTCAACGGCGTAGGTCCATTGCGGCGTCCCAGTACCCGGCTATCGGCGCCCCTGGCTTGGGACATAGCTGCCGGAGCCGGTCATGTAGGGAGATAACCAGGGCCATCCCCCTCTCCTCATGACTAGTGGCAAGGTGCTGCCACGCCTCATGTGGACGAGGTGCCCCACTATGTGGGTTGGCAGGGTCTTCACCTTTGCCGCCGAATTGAAGGTGACGGATAGAGTAGGCTTGGTTGTCGGGAAGTGCACAGACTAACGCGTTGAAGGCACGTAGAAGGACGCGCTCATCGGCGTCAACGGTTGGCGGCGTGAGATAAAGGTCCTCGAGACTGTGTTCTGCCGCCCATGCGAGGAAGATGTCCTTCCACGCCAGAAAATCACGAGCACCGAGGGGCGGTGGCGTCAAGTCTTTGTGCGCCAACATCTTGGTTAACTCGTCCCACCTCACTGTGTCGGAGGTTAGGACAGGTTGATTCGCCTCTTGGTTCTCCACGGATAGATTTGCGCCAGGATTGGCATTGTCGCCCGGAGTTAAACCGGCTGCGCTCATATGGGACGCAGGTCCTTAGGCCGAAGGTGCCGGCGATGCTTGGGTGGGTCAGCCGTAAGGCGTGTGCCCTTGAGGGGAGGCTCTACTGCGACCTCTTCCTCCCCTTTTCTGCTTCTTGTGCCGCGTACGCGACCCCTTAGGTCGCGGCCCCTTGGTCCGCAGCCAAGTCTTGTAGTGGAGGCCTTCTCCACCCTCTAGCGCGGCTTTCTTGTTGTGCAGAGCCCCTCAAGGAAGCAGGCTGCCTTGCGCGCGCTCCTTCGGCGGCACCGGCCTGCTTCTGCGGCAGTTTGAGCCGCCGCGGACTTCCAGTGCCGATTCACGTGCCGCCACTCACTTCTGCACTTCTCACTCCTCAGGTTCCTCTACGCCCTGCAATCAGGGTTCTGATACCATAAGAGAAGGAGGACGAGTCCAATGGGATAAATCTCAGGTCAAATGGTGAAGGTTTGAGGGTGTTAGGTCCGGGTTAACACAGGCGGCCATGAGGGTACGCCATGGCTTCGAACAGGAGCGAGAGAGAGCCCCTACGGGGTAAGCTCGCTATTCGAGCTCACCTGTTGGCCGGCGTGCATAGCTCGTCGGCGCCCACCAGCTGCAATGGCAAAAGCCACTCGAGCCCCACAACCACAACCTAACCTAATTATGAGTTCAGAGCTGTACTAGGTCGAACAAAAGTAACATCAAGTGGCATGACAGACCAATGTAGGCCTGAGTACTGTAGCACTAGCAAGTCTAGATCAGCAAAGAGATACGATCTTGGCGGCTAGTTCAAAGGCACTACTGGCAGGAGGGAGCCGAGCACGGATGGAGCCGACTGAGCTGTCGTCAGCGGTGGCACGTGCGCTCACTGTGCGTCACCTCCACTCTCCGAGTCAGTAGGCCCTGCATACTCATGGCCACACCAGAGGGGAAAACATATAGAGGAGAGCAGAGAATGCTGAGCAGTGTACTCGCGGTTTGGTTTTATAGAGCCTATTCCATTGCCGAGGGGACCTGTGTGGATGATAGAGACGATGGCCGGCTCGGTTTGTGCCGCATCGCCCTCGATAATGAACGTATGCTGTCATTGTTGGACCAATCGAGGTCGTGCATTGCATCCAAACCGCGTGTGAGCTTCGGGATGTCCATTCAATATGGGTGTTGCACTTGCGTTTTGGAGGTTTCATTCTTGAACATGGGACGGCTTTAGGAGTTGGCATATGGAGTTATTTGGTTGTTTTCCAAGATTGTTGCAATGGTGCTCTGCGCAATCACTCGTTGTGCTCCCAAGGAGGAAATTTCTTCCATCTATTTGAGCTCGCTTCACTAGTGCATGTGAAAGATGGCTGGTAGGGTGGCGGTGTGGAAGCCTTGCAAACCTGTTACACCACCTACGCTGCACAAGAGTTACCAGCAAATTCACATCAGCGTTCGTTCAAAGTGTCGCCAAGAGGTTCAGTGTGCCGTTGCCCTGTCGTGGGGGAGGAGGTTGGAATACTAGATCCAGTATGTGGTTTGTTTTCATCCAACAAAGCTCCCGCGTGTCGGAGATGTGCTGGTTTTGGCGTTGAGGGTGTCGTCCGCTGTTGACCTCGTGATCACCGCATCGATGGGCCTACGAAAGGTATGGATTAACCTGCGTGTATGTTTGAACTGTTTGTTTCATAACTGTTGTGAGAACCCACGCGCCAGTGATCGCAAGCAGCGTTTTTGCTTTAACTTTGTTTCAGTCCCGATCCAAATTGTCTACTGTTTGTACCTGCCGTAGGCGTCATAAGTTAGGCTTGGATGTATGGCTCTTGTCTTGGCGTGTGTGTGATTTTTTTTTGTATGGATGTGTAGTTTAGATCTTGCAGAATCCACGTACTTTATGTACTCTCCTTAGCAGAATGTTAGTGAAAGTGTACTACTTTGTCAAATTGTATGTTTGGTGGAAAGTAGTAATGCACATCATTTTTTTGTTTGGAAAAAGGTTTGCTAGAAGTAGTGCCTGCGTATATCACTCTTGGTGCAGCTGATTTTTTTCTTTTCTTTCATTGAATGAAATCGTCTGGTACGAACAAAGGGTTTGTTTACGTACAGGGACACAGTTACCCGTTTTTCCTCTTTGTAATAAATGGCACTGACAGTAACCTGATTAGAATACTTTTATGGGTTGTTGTTGGACCATCCACCATGGATAAGTTTCTTTAAGGTCATATGTTGTATAGTCTATGGTAATGGTGATGGTAAACCTTTCCATTTTTACAGCATGTGTTACAGATTGTTTCTCTAACTCAACTGCTGATGTGATTTGATCAGTTTCATTGCTGTATTTAAACTATATAACGAGTGAAATTATTCGACAGCACTTTGACAGTGAAATGGATGTCGGGTGTGCTAGAGTAGTTTGTACAGGTTTGTCTGAAAAATTGGTTATGGAGAGTGTATACATTGATGACTCTTATTGTTAGTTGGGTATATTCTTCTGTGTATACCTTGTGTTGGGAGAGGAATAGTAATGGACAGGTTGTCATGCACGGTTTACTATATGTGGGTATGCATCAGATGTAAATGTGCCAGAGAAGTACCTTTTCAACACCACTATCAGCGAGAACGTGTGGTACTAAACAACAGGTCGTCGCGGCGCATTTACACCTATCCGAGTTGTTTGTGTGTTTTGTTTCGCATTGCCTACTGCTACGGGCATGTTCAGTACAAGAGCACGGAAAGATACGTTTGTAGTTGCCGCCGTTCCTCCACAGATAACAGGGCTCCGTTATAGCCCTTGGTTTCAGCGGTACGTGTCCTGTGCAGAGTAGGATTTTCATGTGTGTTACATTGAGGGTGGAGATCACGCAATTTCAATCGAACTATGCGTCCTTGATGATCTTGTGTTTTGTATAGAAATGTTGCTGAAGTCAGTGATGTTTGATTGGTTCACTTTTGCAGGAACATTCACTTTTTCAGGTACATCATGGCTGTAAGCACGAGGAATGACAATGGTCAATCTGATCGTTATCGGAATCTAGATAAGCCTTTCTTTTCTCAAGGGCAGCAGATAGAACCTCAACGACTTGCACATGCCATGAATCATTGTACAGCACAACTACTGGACTTGAAGGTCATTTTTGGTGCATCGTGGATGAACGTGTGTAAGCTAGCGGTGGTTGCTGGCACAGATCCCTCGATGTTGTTTGGATCTGACGTCAGCTACATTTCGTTCAACAGCGGGAAGACAACTATAATTTTTTTCAAGCATGAATCTGGTGGAAAACACCATGAAGTACTGTGAGATGGAGGTTAAGCCAATGATGTGGACGACGCATTACTGTGGTCTGGCATGGGCAAAAGTCATAGCATTGGGGTGGTGCAAAACACCATGAAGTACTGTGAGATGGAGTTAAATCGCAGAATTAAGACACATTTGTTCAAGTTGAGGCCGGGAACGAGGCTCATCCATGAATTGACGTTGGTAAAGAAGGGGATGTTTTTTCGATCGAGATCTGTTGCTTTGGGTGGGGAATCATCAAATTCATCGTCTGTGCACGTTGCCGGCACGGTACCGAAGTGGTTCAAAGACACAAGGTTCTTCAGTACCGCCGGTGAGCAAGTGATATTGTTCAATATTCATGTCGCATAATTGTTTCCAGTTTTCTTATTGTGGTTCTGTTGCATGTCTTCTTTGCAGTGACCTATGAGAAGATGCACGAAATAGCAGTGCAGTCGAATGGTTATGTTCTGGTCTGCACGGACGAGATGTTTGGGTGTATTCTTTGTTTGAATGCATACAAGGTAGGGCTGGTGGATATCCCTTTTCCATGAGGTTGTTCTTGGATGACCTGAAACGTATCATTGTTGATGTTGTTCAAGCAGGAAGGATGAAGAACTGACAGGGCTGAACTACTACGATTTCCGGATGGCTCTGACTGGTGTCGAGAGACAGTGACCGTAAAGGCTGAATGAGTGGCGGAGAGTACGCATGTTGTGTTCAGTGGAGCAACGCACCCAGTGGAATTCCTTTAGTGCCGTCTCCATGACAATGCGGATGGGCTATTCAACTGTTTCTCACTGATTGTCAAGTTTTGAGTATACGGGTATGTCAATAGCAAGTCTTGTCTGTCACGATGTATCCTTCTTCTTCAGGCTTCTTGAAAAAACTGTTTCTTGATCTCTTGTCTTGACAGTTTTTAAGGCAACATTTGAGGACCAAGTGATGTTCACGTCGCACCCGATTATGCGGTCTCTCGTTCAAAACAGAGAGGTTGTCGAAGAGGTTTACGTGCAGTCCCATGCGGACCTGAACGGCGACGAGATGAAAAGCTACAAGGAGCTTTTTTCACTAGATGATGTTGTGAAGACGAGTCCATATTTGCCCAGAGTTGAGGAGGTTCCCAAAGTTGTGCAAGGATATGCAATGTGTTTGATGTGATGTGCTTACCGCATTCAGTATTGGTTGAGCTGTGTGTTTAGCAGTTTGGCTCATTGCAAATGACTAATGTGTTTGTTTGCAGCAATACCTGCGGATTCATGGCATGAACCACATGGTCGTGGATGGACGGGTGGTTCCAAGGGACATCACGTACGAGCTGTCCCCTGAAGCGGAGGCCTTGAAGGATCACTTCGTGCGACGAATCCAGGACTGTCTTGAATTCACCGCTAGCAATGGTGGTGCGTCGCAGAATAGTACGTTGAATTGTACTTGAATGTGTGTATTTGTTTTGTTGGTTCATGTCTCAGTAATAACTGACATAAACTCCTTGAAATGCAGGTTATCTTGGGAAGATGGACGGCCTCCTGGAAAAGACCATTCTTTGCTTGCATGAGCTCGATGTGACCGTGTGCCTAAGATCTGAGCCCCAATACAATGTCAGCTTATATGCAGCTGAGGGTGAAGGGAGTTTCGCCGTCATCTCAGAATGTGTACTGGCACATGCTGTGATGTACGTGGAGTAGTTGATTTGGGTTCAAGTTATTTTGACAAAGGACAATGACGTTGCCGAACACTTCTTCCCATCATATGATATGGCAAGGTGGTTGGCGGATCATCCACGGGTCACCCAAGAGGTGAATCGAGATATCGTGTTGGGTTATACCGTTGTCACGGAAGATCTCTTGGTACCTGGTCAGGTAAGTTGTTTGTTACGGTTGTGGTGCTGTGAGTATGCAAGATGTTTCTGGACTATTGACATTGTTTGTTTTGTACGCAGGATTACTTTGAATACGTCATTGATCACATGAAGAACTTCAACCTGATTTTCTTCAGTGATTGGGCAAGATCTTAGCGTCAGGTTACTGGAGTGAGGAGAAATGGGAGCAAGTTATTGTCAGTAACTGGGGTGCGATTCCAACGTGGCCCTACGTGTCTTCTGTGCTCATGGCTAAGTTTTCTTGCGGGTGGTTCTGAGTCTAAGCATGAGCTTTCTGGTCGCCTCACGCTGTGTTTCCGGGAATGGAAGACTGTTGCTAGACAGTCACATTTGCAAAGGGCAAAACGCGATTTTTCATTAGTTTTTCAACATGGACATGATCTAAACACTTCTAGGGCTAGTCATGAGCTCTCCAACGCACCAAACCGTGCACCATTCAGATCATCGTAGCTCCCGCTACGTCAGCCAAAGTGCAGCACCCCAAAGCAGCCACTCAGTTGGCAGTGCGCACCATGTCGTCCTCCGAGGCACCCTCACACATCAAGGACCCATCAAAACGCCATTCCGGAGGCACAGATGTCCCTATGTGTAGCGATGGAGCAGCTCACGCATTTGGGGTCTGTTTTGATGACTTAATCATCGTGTTTGGTGATGGGGATTGATGTGGTTTGAAACCTGTTTGCGGACCTGCAGTCAGAATTTTGACCAAGTCCCCTAGTAACAAACTGTAATACTGCGTTTCGGACTCCGAGCCAGGATTTTTGCTAAGTCCCTCAGTAACAAAACTGCACCTGGAATCCGGCGTATCATCCACCAGATGCCTCGCCATTCCTTCCGAAACAAAATCCCCAGGTGGAACTTTGTTACTCGTTTTGGTCAATTATTCATCGGAGGTCGAACCACGGCCGGCTCCCAGAGCCGCAGCACACATCCCAACTTCTGAAGCCCATATCTCCGTCGTTACTGGTCCGATTTTGGTGAAACAACTTCCACCGGACTCGACAACTCGTCAAATTTCAGGGGCAATCCTCTACTTTAGGATCTGAGAAATCCTCCAGTCAATTTCCTCTCTCGTGCTTCGATAGCGCCTCCCGTCACCGCACTTGTGCATGCAGAGGGGCAATCTTCAACATTCTCCCCCTTGCACCTGCCATTTCCGCTGCTCCTACTTGCTCTCACTCATCTTTCGCTGTGCCCTCCAGCCTATCATAGCTGGTCATCCCAACTACGGCCACGTTCAATGCGTGCCGGTCCATGGGTTGCGCTTTGGTCAAGCAATCTGCAAGCATGTTGTGCGTGTTGTACTGCTGTAGCACCACCTGCCCCTTTTCAACCATGTCGCGTGTGTAGTGATAACGCACGTTGATGTGCTTCATCCTCCTGTGCTACGTCATGCTGTTGGTTAGTAAGATTGGGCCGGTTTTGTCCTCTTGCACCACCGTAGGCTCCCGTTGTGGGACGTCCAGCTCCCCCAACAACCGGCAGAGCCACACCGCCTCCTTGACCGCCTCAGCCAGCGCGATGTTCTCCGCTTCCATTGTGGAGGTGGCGATACAATCTTGCTTTCTACTACACCATGAGAGTGCTGCACCAGCGAGGAAGAACACGTAGCCGGATGTGGACTTCCGCTTGTCCACATCGCAGGCGTAGTCTGCATCCGTATAGCAGACCAGACGCAAAGGGTCCACCCGCCCCTTGCCGTCGAACCTCAGGCGCACATGCCACGTCGCCTGTAGGTAGCGGAGGATGCGCTTGATGGCCTGCCAGTATAGTGGCCCTGGATTGGCCACGGACCTGCTCACTTGGCCCACGATGTAGGCCAGGTCCGGTCAAGTTGCCAGCATAGCATACATGAGGCTGGTCACCGCCGATTGGTAGGGCACCCCTGCCATATCCTCCCGCTCTTCTTTTATTTGCGACGCAATGGCCGGACTCAGTTCACAAGTTGTAGAGACCAGACTACCAACTGGTTTGCAATCCTCCATGCCGTACCGCTTCAGCACCGCGGCTGCGTATTTGGCCTCCCCTAACTCATGCGTGCACGCCCTCCGGTTTCGCATGATGCTCATCCCGACGTAGTACTCCAGCTCCCCCATGTTCGACATCTTGAATCTGCTACTCAGCTGCTCTTTTAGCTAATGTAGGCTCAGCAGATCTGTCAAGCACAAAATCAGGTCGTCCACATAGGGTGTGACGATCTGATGGAGCTGCTTGTCACAGCATACGTACACACTGTGATCCGCCTCACAATGCTTAAAGCCGAGTTGTGCCATGAAGCTGTCCATCTATTGGTACCAGCATCTGGGCAATTGTTTTAGCCCGCACAAGGACTTGTGCAGCATACACACTTTGCCCTCCGGTGCTTCCACCCCCCTGGTACCTCCATGTAGATCTCTTTGTCTATGATGCTGTTGAGGAAGGTCGTATTTACGTCCATTTGGTAGAGCTCCATGTCTTTTGCGGCCGTCACCGCAAGGATCATCCGGATGCCTGTAAACTTGGCGCCTGGAGCAAATGCCTCATCGTAGTGCTCACCCTTACGCTATGCGTATCCCTTTGCCACCAGTAGCACCTTGTATTTGTCAAACACACCTTCCTTTGTGAACTTTGTCTTAAAGATCCACTTTGATCCAATGACCTTGGCATCTTTCGGCCTGTCAACCAGCTCCCACGTATCATTTTCCGAGATAGACGCCAACTCCAATTTGATGGTTGCATCCTATTGAACCCCTTTGGGTTGTACAAGCACCTCTTGCTTGGCAGTTGGCTCCATTGATGCAGCTAGCATGCACGCTTCATATCGTTCCATCGACTGGTGCTTGCCTTGAGGCACCTCCCCATTTTTTGCTACCTCCCGCTGCGGCACGGTAGTTTTGGTGGCGCATTGTCGCTCTACTGCGGTCCCTCCGACTCAGCACGCTCCGGTGAAGCATCAACCGGACAGCTTCCCAAGGATCTCCCTTGCTCCGGCGAAACATCGCCCACACGACTGGCGCGTCCGGTGGATTTCCACCGACGCTTGATGCACACTCTGCCGGAAGTACACGCCTTTTCACCTTTGGTACCTCATCCGTCGGATCCTTCCGGTGGATCTTCTCATCAGCTTGATTGACATTGGAGTCCTCCATGTTGGTTACTACCATTGGTGCACCTTTGCGCTCTGATGCTCCATCCTCAACTTCGGCGTCCGCCGTCTCCTTCTCGTAGTCAAGACGCAGGAACCACTCCCCCGTCTTTGGAGAGTCCACCACGCCCACGTCATTGCTTCTGATGTAGCTGTGCTGCTCATCAAACTCGACGTATCGGCTACGTATTACCTCCTCTTTACACATGTCGTTGAGCCTATATGCCTTATGCGCGCTCCCATAGCCAAAAAGGATATATGATTTTACCTGCGGTTGCAGCTTGCTCTTACGCCTCTACGCAGCCTGCACCATCGCGTACGCCTTGTACCCAAACACTTTCAGGTGTGCGACACTTGGCTTGCGCCCACTCCAAACCTCCTGTGGCGTCTTCCAACCGCTCTTCCCCTTTAGCACCACTATAGGGGTGAGGTTGATGGTGTAGCTCACCGTACGCACAGCTTCCGCCCGGAAGCTTCGCGGTAATTTCGCATCCACCAACATGGTCCATACCATGTTCAGCATAGTCTGGTTCGCCCGCTCCACCACGCCATTTGACTAAGGCAAATACGGCGTAGTTTGTTCCCATTTTATGCCCTGTTGCTTGATCCACCCGCTACAGCCCACGTACTCTTTGTCGTTGTTGTTGCGTAGTGCTCTGACCTTCCGGTCGGTCTGCCTCTCCACTGCGATGACATACTCCTTCAGCCGGTCCATGACCTCCCCTTTCCACTTCATGAAGTACACGTAGAGTTTTCTGCTGTAGTCATCTATGAAGGTGACAAAGTAACGCGTGCTGCTCTTTGACACCGTCTTGAATGGTCCGCATACGTCACTTTGCACCACATCCAGTAGGTCCGAGGTGCGATTCACGTTCTCATTAAACGGTTTGCGCCGTGCCTTGCCCAAAATGCAAGGCTCGCACTTTTGTGCTTTGCTGCATCTGTCACCTCTTTCGCATCATCGATGACGAGGCCGCGTACTAGGTTGCGCTTCGCCATCTCCTTCACAACTGCGGGTGAGTAATGTCCCAGTCGTCGGTGCCAGAGCTCTAGATCAGCTCCCCCTCCTTTGGCCAGATTGATGGTGCGTTCTTGCAAGTCTGTTGAGTCTGTGTCCACGGGGATCACCTTGCTCTCCACAATGTAGAGGCCTCCCTTGCGCTTAGCCTCCAGCACGGGCTCACCGCCACTGTCCCTCCGCACGACCGCCCTTCTTCTCCTGAAGAGCACCTCGTACCCCTTGTCAGTCAATTGGCTGACACTTAGAATGTCAGCCAAGCCGGGTACGTGCTGCACGTCCTTGATGACGTGCTGCACCCACTTTCCACCAAATACCACCTCCATGTCTACGTCTTCTTACCCAGCCGCAAGCTTGACCTTGTCCTTCACGACCACCGTGGATTTGCTGGACGTGGTGTAGTTGATGAACACATCCTTCTTGACCTGGGTATGCTCCTCCACTTTGGAGTCAAGGCATCATTCGTTGGCCTTCTTGAGGTCGTGGTTTTGAGTGTTGTTGAGGAGCACCTTCTTGCCTTTGGCACCCTTGCCGTTGGCCTTTGCCTCCTTGGTGCACTCACAAGTCCAGTGGCCCTTCTTACCACAATTTTGGCACACACCCTTGTTGGTGCCCTTCTTGCCACTGCCATGTTCCGCCACCTCCCTTGGCCCCGCTTCCGAAACCATGTGTTTTGGTGACAAGGGCCGATGAGGACGATGAGGACTCCCCACAGCTCCGTTGCTATGCCTCGTTGTGGATATCTCTGCGACAGCGCCATAGGTGAGCTTGTCATCTGTCCATCCTTCCAAGTAAGTAATGAGAGGGCTCCAACTTTTAGGAAGGGCCATGTGGAGGGCCATTGCCTGCAGCTGCGTGTCGATCTTCCACCCCACAACATTGCAATATGGGGCGATCGACTCCATCTGCTCCATGGCGGTGATGACATCATCTCCCTCCTCGATTCTCACTGTCAGGAGTCACTTCATTTTGAAGTGACTCCTGACAGTGGATTTGTAGCGTGCCGACCATTTTTTGGATTAAAAATGGTCTTGAAATATTTATGGCATGTTTTGGGGTCTTGATATTGGAGTCTCGAGTATTCTGCTCCGTAAAATAGTTTACGGGCTAGAGTCCAGGTCGACTCTAGTCTGGAAAAGACCTCTAGTGTGAATTTGGGGCAAGAGGAGTGTTGCGATGGAGATTCCATTGCGTCACTCCTCCTCCATCCCTTGAGCGCCGCTAGGGCCCTGTTTCCACATGGCTTTAGCACGTGGAAGGATTAGGCTTGGATGCATGTTTTGACATTCGTGCCCTATGACGACAGTGTCCGTATCGCCGTGACGCGTCTCAGCCAAAATGGCTGAGGCGGCCAGTCACTTGCTCTCCTTGGACTACACTTTATGAGGGCCCAGGTTTTGGGTTCAGAAGTTAGTTGCAAAACAGACCACTTCTGTTACAGGGGTTTACTTTCTCGCATGACACCAACAGGTGAGATTACGTTGCTTGTGTCGGAGATTGTTTCCAGTTTAGGATCGTTACTAAGTTTGGTAGTTGCCACTGGTTTTATGTCGGTTCTCGCAGGTGCACGGAAGGGTGTTGTTGTCCAACGTAAGTTTGTCCCTGCCATACCAGCTCAGATGAGGTGTGTAGTGAGGAATTTCTTCTCATCTGCTGATGTTAGTGTAATGCGTTTCTACACGACAGGGGAACTTGAGTACGTATGGTGTTTTGTACTTGAAGTCCTTGCTTGGATGTGTAGTTTCGTGCAATGTGGACGGTCGTACAAAGTGTGTTTTGATTAATGGTTGTGCACTGTACAGGTGGATGGACAATCCCGGAGTACCATTGGTAGATCGCGTTTTCAGGACATCATTCTCAGATTGTCTGGACCACATGTATGTTGGGAAAGTACTTCGTAACTTTTGACTTGCACCTTCTTTTGAAATTGTGATGTTGATGAGTGAAAGTGGATGATGCGATGCATCATCCACGTATGTTGGGAAAGCACTTTCTTTTGAAATTGTGATGTTGATGAGTGAAGGTGGATGATGCCATGCATCATCCACGTATGTTGGGAAAGTACTTCATGCGCTTGCAGACGAAGATGTCGATCAGGGTATGGAGGGCAATGTCAAAGCCGCTGACGAAGTTGCTGGTTTTGAGGGCGTTGGGTCCCATAGGAGGACTGATGTGGCCGTGAACCTCAATCTTGTGATTGTGAAGGAAATGCAAGAGTTAGAGTGTGTGGAGTTGGTGGTACAGTGCAACCTGTGTCGGTGACACAATCGGGCTTTGAAGGATGTGCATATTGTGACAAAACATCAGTTCCCTCCGCTGTTGGAGTGTCAAAGAAGAGGAACGATGTTGCAGGGCATGTGGCTGCAACGAAAAAGGGTCGTAAGACGGTTGGTGCAAGTTCTGTCCAGGGCTTGGGACACTCTCAGAATCTCAGCAGTACGCAGTTGTCCAGTGGGCGGCTTGTGAAAATACAGCTGGTTAGCACTGGACTCGTTCTTGCAGACAGGCTGTTGACTCAGATTCGTGGCAGACGAGTGGATGATGCGCCTGGTGTAGCACCAAATGTCGAGCATGGTGTGTTTTGTAGCGTGTGGTTCTCTGCTGCATGTCAGTCATGTTCGAGTTGGAGCATCATTTTTGTGTATGTTGTTGTTTTTGGGGCAGGACAAATGGAGATGAGCGGTGCAAGAGAGGTTTTAGATGTAACTGAAGGTTTGTGTGCATGTGTGGTGTAACAAAAGGGTGGGAACTTTAACTTTTTGTGTATTGTGTATTTGCATTTTTATAAGAATTGTCTTCTTTGTTGGCAGGTCAACCAACTCCTGAGCGGACAGATGCTAGTGAACCGCCGTGTGAGTATATTTGGGTTTTTGCGATGTCTTGCAGGAAAATGTGGTGTGGTTCTCCATGTTTCTGAAATGTGTGTGAATGTTTTTTGCAGGTACGGAGATTATTGCGACGGAAATCTTGGGCAGTACTTAATTATGGTGCATAGTAGTGCGGGATCTGAGGACAGCGGTCCTTTCTTGTTCATATATAGTTTTTTATGAGTGGTTGAGAAACATTGGTCTGTTCAAGCGCTTTGAAATAAGTTGCAATACGTCCACACTTCTTTGTAGTCGCTGTTGCTTTGTTGTGAATGAGAGATTTTCGCATGGTTGATGATTTTGAATAAATTGTTCTAGGTGTGTAAGTGGCATACATCTTTCCATTGTGCGTATCAATGCTGTTACATTGCATTGTTGTCTATGTTGAGGGAACCTCGGCACAATACACAATGCCATTGATGATGGTGGTCTTCATTGTGGGCTGGAAAGGAAAGAACGTGTTTGGATAACTAGGTTATTCTCTCGTACAACATGCATATGTAGAATGCGCATCCCATTACACAGCCAATTGATCTTGGAGGGGTGGGAGGGGG
>SZWC01012712.1:14788-30343 GCA_023375785.1 Penium margaritaceum | reverse complement strand
TGGGGGGATGGTGATACACAAGTGTACATTGTTCCTGTACGTGTATGTTTTGGGGCGTAGACAGGCCAATACACACGTGAGTGCATTGTTTCAGTGAGCGTACATGTTGGGAAATACACGAGTATGAATAGTGGCATCCGAGTAACCTTGAAGTTGCTATCTGCTGTCTTGTCTGTATTAACGGTTGTGAAGTTGGTGTAGACCACAATTAACATTTTGTGTTATTTCTACGTGAGTGTTGAGTGGTGGTAAAAAGATGCCATGAAGCTGAGTGCATTCGTTTTTCAATGTGTCCATAGTTTTCCGTGTGCGTAACCCTAGATGGAAGTTACTGCCTTGGTTGCTGCTCAATGTGATAAGCCATGTTGCAGTTTTCTGGAAAATTGTGGTTTGTCTCATGTCCGCTTGCCTGTCTAATTGCCCCCCCCGAAAGCAGGTTCACCTTGAGCTGAGGGACATACAGGACACCAGTCAGCCACATGACCCCACCAGGCGCTTGGAGCGCCACCGTCCCGATGCCCTCAACCCTTAGCACCTCCCCAGACCCAGTCCAAACACCATGCACATCATGCATAGCATACAACGATGCAAACAAGCGGCGATGTGGAGACATGTGATGTGAGGATGCTATGTCAAGCAACCATTCGTGCATGGGCAGTGTGTGCGATGTGGTCACATGTGTGTGCCCAAGTCGCGGACCTGGGTGCTGAGTCGTTGCTGAGGGCTCTGGTGGGTGCAGATCTGGAAGCGCCCCCTGAGAGTCATTAGCGGGCGCAGCCTCCATCGTGTCGTAAACGCGTTGTAAATACTCCGGCACTAGGACTGGTGCCGCGGCAAATGGCGGGACATAGTAGGGTCCAGGGTATGCGAATGGCCCCGGGGTCGGCTGTTGCTGCACGTACTATTGCTGAGGAGGAAATCCCATGGTGGCTACTGCCATAGCCGGGAGCGCATTCTGTCCGGGTACGTTAGGTCCTCCAGGCTGACTGGGTGGTAAGTAGACCGGACGAAATTGTTGCTGCTAAGGCTGTTGCTGCCATTGCTGTTGCTGTCACTGCTGCTGCTGCGTCTGCTGCCTTGCCATCATTTGGCATTGGAGTGTGGGACACCTCCGCCAAAAGTGCCCCGACTGGTTGCAATAGCTGCACCGCTTTGCCTCACGACCACCACCGCGGCCGCCACCACGACCGCTACCACGGCCGCCCCCCTGGCCTCTGCTGCTGTGGGAAGCTCGACCGCCACCCCCATAACCTCTAGTCTGCGCATAGGTGTTATGGGCGCCGGCTGCAGCTGCTGCGGAGGTGCTCTGGTGCGAATATGCAGCCTGTGCAGTTGACGACATGTCATGAGCTTCACCCTTTAGAATGTCTTCGTAGATCCGCAGTTCCTTGAAGATGGTCGAGAGGTCGATGCTCTCAATCTCGGCCACTGGATGATGGCGAAAGATGTCACGCCGAAACTCCTTGTACTATTCACCGAGATGGAGCAGCACTATGTCTAGCCACTCAAGGATGGAGCACAGAGCACCAAGGCCAAGCCGGCGTCAGCGTATGTCCATCGCGTCGTCCCAGTACTCAGCAACTGGCGCTCCAGGCTTAGGGTACAGGTTGTGCAGGCGATGAGAGTTCATGCTTCTAGTAGAGGCCTATATGGTAATGAATGGACAGGCAACATGCGGCCTGAATAAGAGGCCTTCACAACATCACCTCAATCATGCATGAAGCCCAGACCCTTGGATATTCATGGGGAGATATGGTACGAGCTTGAGGTGGATCCTGATTCAGCATGGTAAATCAACGATCAACAGAGGAAGGCCTGATGAGCAAGCAACCTTCAGGTAAAGTTTCCTCAGAAGGCCTGACAAAGCTTCCTCAAAGAGGAACTTTCCCCTCGAGCAACAATGGTTTCAGTCTGAGCCAAGACCTAAAGGAAGCTTCTAACAGATGGAAGCTTCTCCAGAGTAAGGCAGAGGTGCTCAAGTTGCTTGGAACTCAAGTACAAAAGCTGAAGGACATGTCAATTCTCATTATCTCTAGTTTCATCTCTTGTATCTTCAGTACAATATCCAACACAATATGCAAGGTCTCATACATTAGCACCGGAGATCTTGACCAAGCTACTCAAGAGGAACAAAGGTCCTTCCAAGACCCCTGTAATCCTTGAACTTATGTGACAGCCTAGGTGGAGGTTGATGCTGGTTATCCCTCCTAGATCCCTATAAACTTGGCAATTTCTGCCACACTAGGAGAAGGTCAATGGCTCCAATGCTCTTGTAAGCCTGGCAAGGCCTGCCAACTTAGGAGAAGGACGCCCTTGACATCTAAAAGCCCTTTTAGAATTACGATGGTCTCTGTACCAAGACCCTTGCTTTGACAACCTTGAAGGCTCAGCAAGGCGTTATGCCCCAGTTTAGGGTCAGTGAACAGGTCTACATTATAGGGAGGTGAACGATGTGGGATGCCACAAGCCTGCCACACAGGTAGATATTCCGTGTCTGGTGCCAAAGACAGCATCCTGGTGCCATGAATTTGCCATCAAACAACCGGACATGTTCTTTTGTGCAATTAAAAAGACACAATAAGTTTATCATTTTTTGCTGAGCACGTAGAAAGCATGTAGTGACTTCATCTCCTCCCGCTCCCTAAATGTCTACACATAGAAGCAAAACAATGGAAGATCCATCGAACTCTAAATGGGAACCGCATGCTTCAATGTGCACATTACTATACATCATACCCACCATACTGTCACCTTCATGTCCATCATACCCACCTACTAGAGTTGAGCACGAGCACGAGTGCCATGGTGAGCAATAGCACCGAGAGGGAGGGCAGAATTGTAAGTGAGCTGACATGTTTTCCATGGCATGGGAATGGCACGCATGACAAACTGAACAACCAAGATGGAGAAGGCTTGCAAGACCGCAAGGGAAATACCATCGTTCAGCAGGTTGCACAACATGGCCAACCAGAGATGCATGTCCCATGAGGCTCCTAACGGTTAGCAGAATTGGAATTGTCAAATGATGATAAACTTATTGTGTCTCTTTCATCGCATGCAAGAACATGTCCGTGTGCCCATTGGCAAATGCATGGGATCGAGATGTTGCTTTTGGCATAAGACACAGAATATCTACTAGCATGGCAGGCTTGTCACATCCCGCATCGTTCATGTTATGTCGAACAAAGTGTAGATGGTGAACAAAGAGAAGTTGCGATGCAGAATACGATTAAGTATTTGGGACATATGAGCAATTCATTGTAAGCGGTAAGTGTACTTTGATGACAAGTGTCAAAATGATCAAACATATGTGTACAAGTGTTGAGTTATGAAGGAGGCATAGTCGAGGCTGTCGGATCAATTATTGAACAATGAGTGTGGATTCGCATTGTGAGTGGTCGGATTCAAGAAGCTCCGCCAACAAATCAGGGGGCTTCGAGGATCGGCTGCCAAGATGCGAGATGCATCTTTATAAATCAAGATATTTCCGGATACATTGAGAAGTCAACAGTCGGCTTCGCAGAGTTTGATGTTGGCCAAACTGAGAAGGACTTTGTCACCAACGACAAAACATCATTGCTACGATGTTGGTCAGCTGCTCATTTCATGGTCGCTTATGTTTTTGCAAGTGTCTGTCGTGTTTCATCCTAGATGGTGGAGATTTTGCAACATTCAACGTCAACTTCGGGAATGTTTCTTTGGCTGTGAAGTCTTGCTCGTGTGGCGGGAAGTTTGCCATACACCACTTCAAACATAGTTTTACCCGTTGCGGTGGAGATTGTCGAGTTGTATGCGATTTTGGAGGTTAGGAGTTTTTGCACCAAACCCGTCCTATGAGATTTTCATAATGTTTGGAGAAGTTGTTTGAGCATCTGATTGGTCCTCTTGGTCTGACCGTCGGCTTGAATACATAATTCAGTTGAAAGTTGGATCCGGGTATCGTAGCGAGTCAATAGTTTGTGCCAGAAATAGATGGTGAATCGACCATCTCTATTGCTTGTGATGGTGCTTAGCACGACGTGTATTCATTCAATGTTATTTGAAAGAAGTCATACTGTTCCTCTGGCAGTGATGGTGGTGGGTGTTGGAATAAAATGAGACATTTCGGAAAACCTGTCAACAACCACGAGTTTTGCATCATATCCCTTGGGTGTGAATGGTATTCCTGTGACGAAGTCCATGAAGATGTCGGTCCACGGTTCCATCGCAATAGGGAGTGGTTGCAGAAGTCAGGGTGGCCACGTGCATTGGGATTTTTGTTACAGATACGTGGTGCGGGATCTGGAGAAGTTGGCCACGTGGAGTTACATGTTATCCCACTAGTAGTGTTTTGCCAATTTCTTCACCTTCTTGTCTTCTCCAAAATTTCCACCTTCACCGGTGTCATGGCACTCTTTGAGCAACATGCAGTAGAGTTCATCGTTCGGGGGAACAACCACATAACGAGTGACATGTCGCCACCAATAGGGTGCATCATACCAAAATTGTGCATTGTCGTATCCGCCATGCTGGTCGTAACCTCGTGTGAACAACTTCTCAAGATACGGATCTAGCTGCAACTGTAGCGTTGCTGCCTGAGCCATTACATGAGGTCGGGGGCTGAGCGCATCTGCTGGGTTGGTTTTGCTTGGCCGGTACCCAATGTCGTAGTCAAACCCGGATTCAAGGAATTCCATCCATCGGGTTTTATGTCAATTGAGGTTCACTTGCATCTTCAAATGTATCCGCGCATGATTGTCGATGAGCATAATGCATCACCGGCATTCAAGATAGCACTGCTATGTCTTACATGCATGTACAACCGCCAACATCTCTTTTCTGTGTTTGTCATAGTTGAGTGTCAGTCCTCGTGGTAATTGTGACATGTATGCGACTGGTTATTCTCCGTTGCCATGGTCTTGCAGGAGGACTATGCCGACGGCTCGATGTGAGGCATCCGTAGCCATGACATAGTCTAACATTAGATTGGCCTATCGTAGGATTGGCACCAAGGTAAGATCGTTTCGCAAAGCGGTGAATGCTTCTTGTTTGTTGTCTCCCCACCACCACTCTTTTTTTTCTAGTGGGATCAAAGATAGGCGCTGACGCCCGGGCGTCATCTTGTACAAAGTGCCGGTAGTAATTGCTGAAGCCAAGAAAAAATTCAACATCTTGAACGTTGGTCAGCATTTGCCAAGCAGCAATAGCTAACCGTTTTATTTATCCATGGTGATTTGTCCGGCGTTGATGACTTCATCCAAAAACTCGATCAAACGGCGACCAAAGTCGCACTTCAAGAGTATTGCAAAAAAAAAATCTCTTTGAAAAACTACGAGAACTTTTCAAAGATATCGATCGTGCTCCTATCGGTGCGGTTGTACACCTGGATGTCGTTGAGGTATACCATGACGGAATCGTCAAGGTATGGGTGGAATATGTTGTTCATTGCCGCCATGACTGTCGATGGGGTATTTGTAATTCCGAATGCCATTACCATGAACTCCAAATACCCATAGTGAGTTACGAACGCTTTCTTCTTGATGTCGGTGAATTCCACGTGAATGTTTTGATAACCGTGGCATAGGTTTATTTTGGTGAAGAATCGAGCCCATTGGAGCTGGTCAAAATTTTTGTCGGCTCGAAAAAAGAGGATAGCGGTTCTTGATGGTAGCCTCGTTCACCGCCACGTAGTCCACGCACATCCCATTTTTCCAGTTTTATTTTTCATGACCAGTACAGGTGTGGCATATGATGACGTGGATGGGCGGATGAACCTCTGACCGAGCATTTCGTCGAGCTGTTTCTTCAGCTTGGTGAGTTCATGATTACTCATCCGATAGGCCCTTGGAACACTGGGTCGGCAACTCGGTTTCAGTTCAATGTGATGGTGGATGTCACATTGAGGTGGCCGGATTTTCTGGAGTTTGTCGGGGAAGACGTCCGCAAACTCTCGGATGATTGGTGCGAACTCTTCAGGTACCATTGCCAACTTTGTTGATACCGATGAGGCTAATGAGGCCAATGAGAGTGATGATTCAGCTGCTGCCACTTTTGCTTCCTTCATTGGCTTGAGATGCATGAGCCACGCACGAGCTCCTTCATATGTAGTGTTTGGCCACGTTTAGCGGTATAGGCTGCGCGGGTTGTTGCGATTTGGCCGCAACGACTTCTTCTACTTCTTCCGCTGTCTTCTTCCATCCCATGCACGGAAATTGTCGCTTGGCACCGTCAATTTCCACATTGGAGTCGTTAATACAGCAAAATCTTGTCCGAGAATGACTTTTTGGTCACTAGTTAGAATAAGGATGCACACCATGCCAGAACCGTGGTTATCGAATAGGAACCGGAACTGCCAGACGGTTCAGCGGACCGAAACCGGAACCGCGGTTCTGGCTCCTAAGAAACCGCAGTTCCTCCAAAATATAACCGCAATTCTGGTAGATTGCAGCGTGTTCTTTCCACCGGTTACAAAAAGTGCTTTGCACCATGTTTGGTGCCAAGTTTTTGCAGTTTTTCACTGTTAACATTTCATTGTGTTGTGACGCAGTCAGATAACTAAATCACGACATACACACATCTTATTACTTAGGCATTCACACATAGGGTGACATTATCATCTCTCTCTCTCTCTCTCTCTCTCTCTCTCACACACACACACACACACACACACACACACACACACCCACACACACACACACACACACACACAAGCAAATGCTAGTGACAATACCAATTGGATAAGTTCTTAGCTGTCTATACACTTCTGTCTTTACACATTCACAACATGTTATGTTATGAGCTGGCTATATTCCTATGTCAATGCCTTACACTGTCACTAATTTCATTGGTGACATACTCATCTGACACACACACTTCTCATAGGTGACGTACACATCTAAGTTTCACAACTGGTTAAGTTCAGGGCTCTAACTGAACACACATGCTACTACTTCATTTCCTGTTAAAGTTGTGAACTCAATGAAACACTCAACAGTGAACAATGGAACTGAACATTGGAAATGGAAATGTTGGAGGAATGGATTAATATTAAAAGCAACAAGAACAAAGATTGACCATGTGAACAAACAAGTGATATAGGGACAGGGTCATGGTGACCCTGCCCCTCCCCCCCCTGTACCCTACTGTTCCTGCTGCAATGCACAGTCAAGAAGTCAAGTCAGCAAGTCGTGTCTTGGCAGACCAGGGTCCTACATGCTACATCCACACTACCTGCTACTCATGTCATCTCTATTACATCCTCATCATCCAGAGAGAATTTTTTCAACCCATCTAGGCCCACGTCCCCTCCAACCTCAGCGTCTTCATCGTTGTCCTCATCCTCTTCATCTTCATCATCTTCATCTGCTGCCTCTTCATCACTTCTACTCCCATCCTCCTCTCCTACTGCACTTGGATTTGTTAAGTTCCAAGCTGCCCTGCGCCTTGCAGCCCGCCTCCTTGCCTTCTCCAGGTTCTCCATCTCCTGCAATTCCACTACAACAGAGCCATCGGGTGCAACAGGAAAGTCAGCACGGAAGGGATCATTGATCCATGTCTTCAATGTCAACAAGTCTTGCACAGTCATGTTGGACAAAGAGTGCCTAAAGTCAGTGAACACACGGCTGACTAAGCTGAACATGCGTTCACAAGGCGTGCTTCTAGCAGGCACGGCAAGAAGGTCCTGCACAATGAGCAAAAAAGTGGGGACCTTCCTGCCATTGTCCCTGGAGTAGTGTAAAGCGTTGGTCCAACGTCCGAGTTGGGGATCCTTCTTCCACTCCTCCACTTCAAGCTCAAAGGACTTAGGCTCCTTCTGTACAAGCGTTGGGTCTGCTTCCTCAAACAGCTCGTCCATGGGATTCTCCATGGAGGCCTCTACCATGGACTTCTTGGCCCGGTTGGGCCGACCCTTCTTGGCTGCTGCAGCTGGGCCCGAGACGTTGGCAGCAACAGCAGCAGACACGGAAGACAGCACCGCTCCACTGGCAGGGGTCCCTGATTCCCCAATATCATTGTCTGCGTTAGCGGCTCCTGCAGCAGCAGCAGATGCTGTTACTTCTGCTGCTGCTGCTGCGGTCGCTGCTGCTGCCTCTTCCTCATGGCGCTGGACAACGCGGGTGTAGAATGGCCTCAGCTGCTTGGTTGTCTTCTCCTCCAGGTCCACGGTAGACTTGATGCCGAGCAGCTTGTGGCAGTGTTCAAAGTAGCGCAAGTGGAAACGTGGGTCCACGGCAGTGGCCAAAACGTGGCGCACTGTCAGCTTCCTAATGTACTTGTCCACCTGCATACAAATACACAAAAACAGAATAAAAAACAGATTAGCCATGGAAAGAAGCAACAGACATGGAAACAATGTAAACTGAAAAGGGATGAAGAAACAGAGTAGCCATGGAGGCTCATCTTGGCCTCCACAGCCTGGAACACAGGCTTTTGTTCAAGGATGAGCTTCTCTTAGGAGACAAGTGTCCTCCGCTTGTTTTCCTGCTTCTTCACCGTGCTTGCAGCTTTGACCTGCCACTGCTGCATCTGTGCCATGATGATTATGAAGAATGGAATGATTAGAGACAGAGGAGGGTATTGTTGACCTGAGATATCCTCCGTAAATCCCTTGAAAGGCTTAAGGATGGTTATCACGAGTCCAAGGAGCTCCCACCCGGCTCCACTGGGCTTCCACTGCAATGCCTTCATCGTCGGCCATGCTTTAGCACCGAATTGATGTGCACCACCCTGGCAACATGTCCAGGTTATTAATCCAGCGCGTAGGAGTGTCGGCATGCAGCTGGAGGTACTACACACCTGCGGCTTCACATGCTGCCAAGAGGGATTCCTCTCTCTTTGCGCTCGTGGTGACCCATGTGCAGATTTCTTGAGCCTGCTGCAAATATTCCTGTAAAGAACTCTTGTCAAGACGATTCTGGACAGCAAGATTCAAGGAGTGGCCCATGCAATGTATGTGTCCTGCTTTTGTGAAGTTCTCGTTCTGGACAGTGAGGTAGTGGTCCACCATGAGGCAGGTATCATTCACAGTGTCATTGTCCACTGTGAGGCAGTAAATCTTGCTCCATACCCGCCACTACTTCAAAGACTGAGAAAATAGCTCGTGCACGTTTTCAGCCGTTGCACTGTCGCTCACGTTTGGTAAATAGATGCACACCGACTGCATCTCCCACTCAGCAATCCAATGTGCAGTGATGCCTAGATACTTCACATTTGCATCTGACTGCCATCCATCCGTGGTAAAGGAGATGCTGGTCCAAAAATCTCAAAACATCTTCATCAGCCTCTTGGGGAAGGCCGCAGCACCGTAGCAGATGAGCCGGTAATGGTCATGCACCTGGGCACAGAAGCAAGGGGGTTACGGTGCCAAGTTTCTCTGTACAGCCATGTTGACTCCATAGACAAGAACGAGATGTTCTTGTCTACAACGTGCTTCCACAAGCAGCACAAAAAGTACTTTTTGTTGAAGCAAATCCCCACACCCGCAACAGACCTTACTACCGTAGAATTTGAGTCGTCCAGAATGTTGGCAGTGGTCATGGCACGTGTGGCAGCAGCTTGAAGGGCTTGACCCGCTTCCAACTGCTCCAACTCCTTCCACTTTGCGTTGTGTGAAAGGCAGAGGTGTTTCCACGTACCACTTGTGGCACTCCCGTTCATTGCAAACGTCCCTTTCAGCCCTTTTTTGTTCGGATAGAGGTTGCATGATGTACGGGGCTCACCGTTGATGATGACGTAGGAGAAAACGGTCCATGTCATGCCCGGCTTCCACTTGCGTGCATCAGGAGGTGAGAGCGGAATCGAAGTTGCAGGTGTCGCTACAACAGAGGTAACATTCTGCAGGGTGCTAGCTGTAGGTTGCAGGAGCTACTGTACAGTGCTGTTTGGTGTGGGTGAGAGAGATGTGCCGGACCCCTGTCCGGTACTTGGAGTCGGCTAACTGCTTGACATGCTCATGGCTTAACGCCGTGAAGTTCACGGCGTCGGAGTGAGAATGAACTCACACAACAAGGGCGGCAACTGAAACCCCAGCTCAAAGTGGCTCACTACAAAACCCTATGAGAATGAACTCAAGGGGGGTGGGGGGTAAACTGGGCTAATGTCACAGATGTCGGAGTTGAATCGGCTGCGCCGTATTTCCCCCCCCCTCCCCCCTCCCACCGCAATAGAAGTTGCGGTTCTCGGTTCCTAGACGGTTCCGCACCGCAGATCTGAAGCCGCGGTTCCAGACCGAGAACCAAAACCACGGTTCTAGACCATGGTTTCGGGGTTTTGGTGTGCAGGCTTACGTTAGACAGGACCTCCAAACCATGACATCCCAGAGGTCTCCTACTTGTAGTCTTAATGGTTCTTGTAGTCTCCGTATTTGCAATCTCCCATTGAAAGTTTTTCCTTCAAACATCCCAAGTTTGTTCTTCAAACCCAGCTTGGAAACAATGTCATTGCTTACAAAGATATGAGAAGCTCCTCCATCTAATTGTGCCTGTATCGTTCTACAACTTTTGCAACCTCCGGGTTGCACTTTTGTTACATTGCTCCTCATGGACAAGAGTCACGCCTTTCACTCCTACCCTTTGTTGTTTCCTGATTCATTTTCTTGCGACTTCCCCCCCTTTTGGCCTGCTGCTTGGTTTGGAATTTGCAAACGACGTGCCTGATTTTTTGCACTTGAAGCAGATAAGCATATCTCTCTAGTCGATGGCGTCTACTTCCATCAGAGTCAAGGACTCCCGTGACTAGCTCTTTCCATTTCCATAAGAATTGTGGTTGGGAGGTCACCAGCAGTAGGATTCCTGGATCCGGGTGTTGTAGATGGCGTTGTCGATCCTTTTTGCTGTTGTGATCATCTGTGGTAAGCTGTTTTGGATGCCAAAAATGGCCATCAGTCGTCTGATTTCTCATTTGAGGCCATTTTTGTAGTAAAAACAGAGCTCATCGAGAGCAATGTCTCTACCATTGATGATCTCACGGAATCTTTGCGTGTACTCAGTCATGCTAGACTCCCGTCGGAGACGCTGGAGCTTCTATCGACATCAAACTTCTCGTTGAGCTATCCAAATGGTACGAGCATTGCGCGAGAACTCGTTCTTGTCGATTGGTGGCATTAGTGCCTGTTGCCATTGCAGGTGGATCTGCTCCAAGGGTATTATGCCTGTAGTCGGTGAAAAAAGACGGGCGCCGTTTGCCGTTGATGAGCCCCCATTGGTCTCATACTGCCATTCGATGGCCTTTAGATCAGACCACCAACTTAGTGCCGTGCCACACAAAAGCGCGACCATGAGGTCAATCGTTTTTATCATCATTGACCCCAGTAATGGTGAAGTACACCTCTTTAATCTTCAGCCACATCCAAACCATTGGTCCCTTGGAGTTTGCAAGGTCAAATGGTTCAGAGGGAGCCGAGCGAATCTTGGGCTCATTTGACAGTTGACTACTTCTCTTGATGAGTATCGCTTCTCGTGCACTTGCGTTGCAAAGAGCCTCCATCGTGATGTTGAGTTGTTGGATCAGATGTTTGCTAATTCCTTCTAGCGCAAAGATACGGTTTGCCAATTCCTTGTTGATCCGTGCCTTTTGTCCGGTGCCACATGTCGTTCTTGTTATCGTCGTCGAGGCTATTGGTACGGGTGGCTTGTTTACCGCCATTAGATCCGTGACTGGATCTGTCTTCAGAGCCATAGGGGTTGATCCACCTGCTTCATAGCCTGCCATGCAGCATTTGTCGCCGCTTCAGGGTTTGCATGCATAAGCACATTCTGCTCCTCCATCGATGAAGTCGTCCTTGAAGACCCACTGCTCATTTTCGGGTGTACACGCCTGCTTCACGTCGTAGTTGCAAAATCTGCAAAGTCTTGACATGCGAGATGTGCTGACGGCTTGTGCCAGGTAGTCCTTTGGATGGGTAAAGTAGTCGCATGCCTCTCCAACATTGCTGCGACGTGATAACAAGTGTTATGCCAAACAGAGTGTGGATGGTGAACATGTAGAACTTGCGAGGTAGAACACGATGAGGTACTTAGGACACTTGAAAAATCTATAATCAGCGGTAATTATACTTCGATGAAAATTACCAAAATGATCAAACACACAAACACACACACACACACACACACACACACACACACACACACACACACACACATATATGTATATATATGTATGCAAGTTTCTAGTTGCGTATGAGGCATAGTGGGGGTTGCTGGGTCGATCTTCGAGTGACGCATGTGGAGTTGCATCATGAGTGGTTGGATTCCAGAAGCTCTGCCAAGAAATCGGAGGGCTTTGAGGACCGGTGGCGGAGATGCGAGATGCANCAGCGGTAATTATACTTCGATGAAAATTACCAAAATGATCAAACACACAAACACACACACACACACACACACACACACACACACACACACACACACACACACACACACATATATGTATATATATGTATGCAAGTTTCTAGTTGCGTATGAGGCATAGTGGGGGTTGCTGGGTCGATCGTCGAGCGACGCATGTCGAGTTGCATCATGAGTGGTTGGATTCCAGAAGCTCCGCCAAGAAATCAGAGGGCTTTGAGGACTGATGAGGCAATGAGTGTCCACTCAGAAAGATAAGGGACACATGTAAATCTTGAATGTAACAGTTTACCTCTATAGAATGTAGACCTGTTTGCCTTCACGAAATGTGACTTATGAAATGCGCACGTGCAGACTTCCTATCTAGGTTGCACCACTCAAAGGATATCGTAGTTTTGTGGCATCGAGTTGGGCCACCGAGCAACAATAGTACCCCCTCTGTGTAACACAGGAAGAATCAGCAACTACAATGAAGAAGTTTTGTTCAATATGTTGACTTTGGATTTTTGACAAGAAAATAGTACTATAGACATTGCATTTCTATCGTCATGTTCACTTCGACAAACCACGCACCTCGTAAACAAAATAAATGAGGAATGAATTCAAAAATTTGGAAAACATTGGAACTATGATACCCACTTAAGAAAAAACTGATGAACTACCAAGAATTTGGTAATGTTTCCTCAAAAGTGGCCACTGCGTTCACGATTAGTAAGTATTTGCATTCTGTGGACAAGGTGGTCAGCCGGCACAAAACTGGGTAATGGATGTTGTACGTGAGGAAAGTGGGTAATCTGGTAGGAACACGCTCAAACCTTGCATAAAAGGGAAATTTTCCGAAGGGAAAACCTTAACAACAATAATATTTTTTGGGTATCTTTGCATATAAATTAAGGGGTGTTAATGTGTTGTGACAAAAACTGACATTTGAAAATTTTTCTTTTCTCCATTCTGATTTATCTTTCGAGCAAAAAAACCTCTTCTTCTTTTGCATGGTTTCATATTGAACACATGTTTTTCTTGCATGAAATCTAAAAACCATCAGAGATTTCTAGAGGTATGCGCATCAAAACAAGGGATTGTTTCTCAATCGGTATCTTGTGAAGGGTGAGAGCCGCAATCAAGCCACCATGACCCTCATCGCCATCCTCGATCACTGAAATGCATCAATTGTTAATGACGGCAAGAAAGTTGGAAATCACATCCCTTTTTCAATTATTGGATGTGGGATACTCATATTTTAACTCGTGGATATGGTGTCTAAAAACCTTCCATTCTGTGGAGAACACAAATGTTTTGCTTGTCAAAAATGTTTGAGTCAATTTCCAAACAAATTATAAAAACAAATCTCAGGGTCCTTAATTGATTAGCCTCGAACTTTCTATTACTTGAATTCCTTTGTTGTATTCTTACATAAGACGTTTTTCATTCAATGATTTAGAAAGAAAGTTATCTTGATGTGAAGAGAAGTACTCTGAAAACAAGCCATTGAATTCATTTCAAGGAGGTTTCTACACATGAATTGTTTCTTCATTTAGTGTCAAGAACTTAAAAGGGCCGTCAAATGGACACCTTGATGTCTTGTTAGCTATCTCAATTGAGTGGCGAAAATATTAAGAGCAATGCCAGGTAACTAGGAATAGACATTGATGTCCCAAGCTCAAGAAATGAAAGTGCAAGGAAATGGAGTCGAAAGGGTGATGGCCTAGGATTGTTGTCCAGGAGCTGTTTTCTCACCCTTGTCGTGAAGGGCTGGTGTCCGTAAAATTTGGGGTTCGGGTATCTGTTTTCATGCATGTTCCTGTGGATGCAACAACAACCAAATGTATCCGCCTCCTATTTCATCTTGGTGGTGATTGCACTACTGCGCAGCTGTTACTCTGGGTCATTGCATCGAAGAAGTTACAAGGAAAGGTGACAAGCCTTTGATTTGCTTTTTGAGAAAATCAGCAATCAGAGTCTCATGAGGGGTTTTGATTATTCTATACGTATTTAGCCCAAATTCAAAATCCAACTATCTGTAAATGTCCTTCATATGGTTTGAAATAGGTACATTGAGAATTTTACATTGTGTACTTCATTCAAGATGGCTTTCTTTTCATGCATTGGTAGCTGCCTGGTAGTTAGGAAAGAATGTGAACACAATTCCTTCCAAAAATACATTATGAAGAAGCCATGAACAGTTCTCATGTTCTTTGCGTATACTCAACAGGTTATTTATCTTTCATATGCAATTTTTCAAGCAGTCCCTCATTGTCCAAATCAAAATGAATGGCTTCTTAGCTGTGAGGAAACCTCATAGAAAGGAAAAGATCTTCCTTTCTGTATTCAGCTGGGATCCATAAATTGCATACTTGGCTTATTATAACAACAGAAATCGTTGATATCCCAACGTTGCTGTCCTTGGGGATCTGAATCTTCACTCGGACAGGAGATGAGGGTCAGCCCTCTTTGCAAATCTGACCGTGTGGTGTTTTCTTCCCATGTTCAATAATCCCAACGAGTCCAATACATCACTAATGGCTGAACATAATCCTTGCACCAATCTGGATGAAGAAAAATTGAGCGGCTTCTTTCAGCCATTTCAATGAAGACATCATACACTAAGATTTGTAAGCATATGACCGCCCAAATAAATCGGATATAAGATACGTGTGTTGAATCAGGCCAAAGCAGTTTTCTTTCAAAGAAGTACAAACAACAAGCCGCGCTTCAACATTATGTCTTTAAAAGGGTTAAGAACAAGGACATAAGCAAAAATAATGATTCGACAGGTACACGAAAGCTCAAAACATTCTTAGAAAAAGAAAAGAAAGGCACCTTCATGATTTCGAGACATGAAGCAATTGAAATAATTTATGAAAAAGAATGAGTTAACAAATGATCATGCTTTATTCACGAAATACATTTTTATAGAAAATCTCATTATTGTGCTCAATAAAGTCCCATTTAAGCAATTAATCTTCATAATCATAATAGCTAAATTGTGGTCACTCACTATTTCTATGGATTACTATGCTATGTAAGATGTGGAAATAAATAGGCTTAACATGCATATATATATATTCACAAGCACATATCCTAATCAGAACACATCAAGAGATTTTATTTTACAGGTAGAGGAATACATACTTGTAGATCTACATCTATGTAATTGGATATGTCTATGTATATGTATACGTATATGTATATGTATATGTATATGTATATGTATATGTATATGTATATGTAT